>LPNX010809669.1:11851-23381 GCA_001517045.1 Pseudotsuga menziesii | reverse complement strand
AATGATGATTTTATGTGATGATGATGTTCCATAATGATGATGTTTCGTGATGATGATGTTCCACGATGATGATTTTCCACGATGATGATGTTCCATGATGATGATGTTCTATGATGATGGTGTTCTGTGATGATGGTGTTCCATGAAGATGATATTTCGTGATGATGATGTTCCACGATGATGATGTTATGTGATGATGATGTTCCACGATGATGATGTTATGTGATGATGATGTTCCATGATGATGATGTTTAGTGAAGAAGAGTATGCTTATGATGATGTTGTTAAAAAACTTCCTATGAAATGTAGATCGACCAGTCAGTTGTACAGTAGTATTTGTGGTTGTTGATGTTGATCTAGAATACCTTCCTTGTTAAGAGGGAGTGTTGAAATAATGTAATTGCATAATATATTCTATTGTATATATTATTATATTATTTTTGCCCATCCCTTTTGTGGATTTTATTCCTCCAATTAGGGATTTCATTGATGTAATTGGCCATGTAAAGTCTTCAAGCAAAACCTCCTTTGTAATTTGGGTCAATAGTACCCATAAAAGAATTATTAAAATGCATTTTTATGTCTCCTAAGTCAAGTCGGCCATGTTGGGAAGATGAAGTCGGCCCTGTTGAGTTATTATACTTCACTGTTGATGTGTATAGATAGATGAGGCAACCTACTCATTTGGACACACTCATAACTTAAGCAAGTTTTCTAGAGAGAGAAAGAGGAGTCCATATAGAGGAGGGGAAGCAATCTATCTTAGTCTTGTGTTCTTACACTATACTTGGTTGGATTCTATATCGATGAATTTTTGTTGGGTTTTATTTCCCACGAGGGTTTCCCAGGATAAATCTGTGTGTTTTTTTTGTCTTGATGTGCTTGTCATTCTTTCAGTGATATTCTTCTTATTGTGCATAAAAAATTTAAAAATATAACATTGTCATCAATCCCCTCTGTACCTCCTCCTTGAAGATGTTTTATATTATCGCAACATAGATATTGTTTTACATCGTTGTTTATCTCACAATGATATGCAACAAGTACTTAATGATTGCCAAAACAATGCCTATGGTGGCACCTCTCAAGATTTGCCACTACCCAAAAAATCCTTTGTGTTGGATACTTTTGGCCCTCCATCTTCAAGGATTGTGTCTATGCCATTAAAAGGTGTGATAATTGTTATGTATTCACCTGTAAGACATAAACTCCCCTAAGTTCCCTCCATCCGAGTTGAATATTTCCCATTAGCACTCATTAATTATTTGTTGAGAAATAAGACCTCTCTCCCTATTCTTTGCTCATATTGTCCCTTCTTATCTGTTCCAATTGAATCCTGATACTCTCTACATATAAAAAACTATTGTGTCATCATTGCAGGCCCCTTTTGTAAATGGGCCATCAACTTCGTGGAATTATGTCACCTAACCTTCACTTAAGTCCACAAATACATCATCATCATAGTAGAATATTTCACAAATTAGCTTAAATCCATGCCTAAGTTTGGCTGCAAAGCCACCACTGCGGCCAATTCTTTCTTTAACCATGTTATCTCATGAATTGGTGTCCTGAAGCAGTTAGTCTCTGATAACAGAAAACATTTATGTGATCAAATTTTGAGGATTTATCCTTTCTACGAGGATTTAAACATGATTTATCTATCCCTTACTACCCACAAGAAAATGGACAAGTAGAAGTCATTAACAAAGTTCTCAAAACTATGATCCAACGCACGGTCCATAAGAACAATTCAACTGGCACAACATGCTCTTTCCTATCGTGTGGGACTAGCGCACTTTGGTCAAAAAAACCACTAGATTCACATAATTTCACTTAGTACACAGTGTCGAAGTCGTCTTTCCTATCGAATGCCAGATACCCACCCTTCAGTCAACTGTTGAGTTGTTATATAACACCACAACATTAGAACAATGATTATTCACCTTGATCACCTCGATGAAAAATGACAAGATTCACTCCAGCAAAATGAGGCCATGAAACTTCTATCCAAATCCCAATACAACCACCACATCTCTCCACATACCTCTAGTGAAGGACACTTTGTGCTAGTGTTCAATGCTAAAAGGGACTACAAACCCGACCCAAGAAAGTTTGTGTCCAAATGCCAGGCCCATATGTCGTTCAATGATGTCTCCAAAATGGGGCATATGTTTTACAATATTTTGAAGGACTAACTCTTAACAACCATGTCAAAGGACTGTATCTAAAGTTTTTTTATTCATAAACCAAGCACCCCATAGGTGTGACATGTTTTGAGTTGTCATTTTCATAATTTCCATACCATGGTTATGTCCTTTACTATACTTGGGTATGTTCATCATGTGTGCAAGAGTACTCCTAAAACATGAAGATTTTATCCACCACATGCAATGATGTAAGAATTCCACCTCAGGTACTATCACCTATCCTCTTAGTACCCCTTTCCCCTATGATAATAATATCTTTGGCATAATTTTTGCATTATAAGAACAAGACTACATCGCATACAGTCACCAAAATTCCAGTCTTAAATATGCCATTGATGTCATTACTACGAACCGCTTTGTTCCCCCATGGGTGTTCTCCCACATCAAACCTTATCATTATCTTATACACATGATGTCAATCCCCCCATAAGTCCACGGAATTTACCCCACCCCCAATGGAAACAACCCACCTGAAGACAATTATTTCATTGTTGTACATTTACTCCCCCACCTCTAGCATTACAACCCAACCAAATTCCCCAACACTAGTTACAAGTAATATTTATCATGTCCTTCTCATACTTCCATGAGCATTCACCCCTATATAAATATTCTTCATATCATCGTCCCCTTGTAGACACCAATGGGGCCCCTTCCCCTCAAAGCCACCAATTCTATACAATTATTCCCGCAAGAACACTCGGCATGGCACTAAATCATGGGGCACCCATCTTCACGTTTGCAAAACACCCCCACTTCATCTCTAGAAAAGGCTCCTCAACCCACTCAAAACCATGGAAACCCCGCACATCATCCAAATTGACTCGTCGATTCACCAAAAACTGTGGGAGTCCCACCCATCATCAAATTGGTCTGCCAACATGCCCAAAACCATTGGGACCCCACCAATTATTATTTATGTATAAACATTTCTCTGATATCCTCAAAACCGCGAGAACCCTCAATTATTTTGGCATCAACCCCCTATTTTTCTTTGATTGATGTAGTTGAGTGTCCCTAAACAACATGGTAGTTCTTATCATTCACTATGCCCTCGGTATTGTGTCTCCCATAACACCCTTCATCTGCGGTTTTCCCCCCTCCATTACAATATGCCCCTCCACTTTGAAGTATGGTGTCATTGGTTACTGTGTAATTTTACATTGATCAAAGAAAGCCATGAGACCCATGCTAATCAATCAGTATTGTGTCAGGTCAGTCAGTCCCCCAATTGGTTACAACATGATCTTGGTTCATAAGATAATACATTTAAGTTATCATGATTCTTCAGCTCTCATCAACAACAAATACTCATATTCTAATATTTGAAGCAATTACAGTGGTAACTTGGGATTCCTTTCAATCAATATAAGGAATTACCTCGAACTAAGTAAGGAGAGACATTAGTGATCCTTGTTGATGTATTTGTAACTTCGGAATGTATTCACTTCTATATTTTATGTATTGTACCCCGATGTTCCTATCAGGAAGTATCAGCAATGTAATTGATTCATGTCATATCTCGATGTTCCTATCAGGAGAATCTATAATGTAAACAAGTCATGTAAAGTCATAGAGGATATCCCTCCTAGTTGATCAGGGGTTAAAGTCCCTGCAGTTGTGGGGCACTAGGGTTATTAGACTCTCCTAGAGAAGTCAGCCCAAGTAAGTTATTGTCAATTCGAAAACTAGTATAAATAGAGAGTGATCCTCTCTATTTATCACACTGTCACTCACACTTAGTTGTAGCACATGAGTGAGAGAGAAGGAGTTGGGATAAGAGAGAGAACAACTGTCGGAGATCATCTTATTGTCTTTGGGTTTTGCTGCTACTATTGGTTCTTATTCTATCTCTGAGGAAGTTTCTGGGTTTTCTCCTTTATGGTTTCCCCGAGGAAAATCTTTGTGTCTATTGTCTCTTGTGATTGATTGTTGTGCATGTTATTCTCTCAGATAAGATCCTAAGATAATAGTGTCTAAATTGATAAAAATATAACATGGTATTAGAGATCATTTGAGAAGAAGACACTGTGGAGCTGTGAAATCTAGGGCTTCTTAATTTTTGGGTCTCTCTCCACAATCCATCAGCAAAAGGAGGCTAGGATAAACCTCCATTGAAGGGCTCATCTTTCTGTTGAAGCAGAATATGATTCTGAGCATTTTTCAATTTTTGACCTACCATTACATCGGGAAATTAGGGCTTTTCACTGAAGAGGAATTTTTGAGTGAGCCCGGGATAGGATTTCTCTCCTCCTCAAAATCAAAGTTTAGAGACAAATCAAGGTTTTTGGTTGGGTAGAACTCCAGGAAATTCAAACCTTAATCTGCCCTAGAACCAGAAAACCAACACTGCAGAAGATCAGCTCCATATCCAGTTTTAAGCTTCTCAAATTGGTAAAATATATATATTTTGTATTTCCATTTGAGGTTCTCAATTAAGATTTCTCATCACACCAAGCTTGATGAAAATCTTGAGGGAGCTGATAACTTCCTAGCTTGGAAGTATAGGATCTCCCTGGTTCTGGAAGAAAATGAGTTGGACTCTTACATCAGTGAAGAGGTTCCAGTTCCAATGGGAGATGAGACTAAGGCCTTACACACACAAAAATTGGGCATGGCTAAGAGGATTATTGTTTATTCAATCAAGGATCACATCATACCACAGGTGTCCTCCCTAAAGACACCTAAAGCAATGTTTGATGCCCTGACCAAACTATTTGAAGGAAAGAACATAAATCAGAAGATGACTTTGAGGAACTAGTTGAAGAATGTGAAGATCCAGAATGCGGAGACCATACAGTCATAGTTCACAAGGGTCTCCTAGATCAAAGAACAACTTGAAGCAGTGAATGAAGAAGTGGAGAATGCAGAGATTGTGATGACCACCTTGAATGGTCTCCCTAGGTCATGGGACTCCTTCATTCAACAGATTTGTGTTAGAATAAATCTAGTCACCTTCAGTAAGATGTGGGAAGAATGCTCACAAGAAGAAGCTCAGATAGTAGCCCGAGAAGAAAACATGGGAAGTGAAGATCAAGCTCTCACAGTACACTCCAAGAAAAGCAGAAGGGACTGTCATCATTCCAAAGGTAAGCATTCTAACTCTAGAAAATATAACAAAGATATGTCTAAATATAGATGCTTTACATGTGATGAAAGAGGACACTTTGCAAGAGATTGTCCCAAGAATAAGAATAGATCTCACAAGAATAAAGGAAACAAGAGAAGACATCATGCTCATGCTACAGAGGATGATGAACCTTCCACAAAGAGAATCAAACAAGAAAGTGATGAAGAATATGTTTTAATTTCCACTCTCACGGGAACTATCACACATGGAAGCAATGATTGGCTTATAGACAGTGGAGCTTCCAAACATATGACGAGATTCAAAGAATCCTTTGTGAAACTGTCTAAACATGAGTCACCTCACAAGGTGAAACTTGGGGATGACTACCAGTATCCAATAAAAGGTAGTGGTGAATCCTCCTATAAGCTAGACTCTGGAAAGTCTATGAAGATGAAGGATGTCTTGTTTGTACCAGGACTAAAGAAGAATATGCTCTCCATGTCTGCATTGGATGCAAAAGGAATAAGGGTTGCATTTGTAGATGGCCAAGTTATTATGTGGCCAAAGGGAAAGACTATAGATGATGCAGTTGTGATTTGAGAGAAAGAGGGAGGATTATACAAACTAAAGGGCCAACCAGAACAAGCTTTGGTCCATGACTCAGTAGAGCCAAATGAACTTTGGCATAGAAGGCTTACACATGTGCACTATAGAGCACTACCACTTGCAAGTAAATCTGTTGAAGGTCTTCCAAAAATACAGACAAAGCATAAAGGTGTTTGCAAAGGATTTGCGAAAGGAAAGAACACAGAGAAAACATTTCCAGCAAGGCAAAAGGAATCTTGCAAACCATCCACTACGATGTATGTGGTCCAATGTCATCCAGTTCATTGAGTGGGTATTTATACTATGTTTCTTTCATTGATGATTTTTCTAGGAAGACATGGATATACTTCTTGAAGAACAACGATGAAGTATTTAGCAAGTTCAAGGAATTCAAGGCCTTGATCGAGAACCACACAAAAGAAGATCAAAACATTTCGATCAGACAATGGCATAGAATTCACATCAAATGAATTCAAAGAGTTATACAGAGATTCAGGGATTAAGAGGGAGTTAACCACTCCATATAATCCACAACAAAATGGGGTTGCGGAAAGGAAGAATAGAATGATCATGGAAGCAGCAAGGGCAATGCTTCATGATCAAGATCTCCCCATGCATCTATGGGAAGAAGCTGCTAGGACAATAGCGTATGTACAGAACCATACTCCATACAGAGTACTCAAGAATAAGACACTTAAAGAAGTCTTTTACGGCAAGAAACCAGAGGTCAGCCATCTTAGAATATTCAGTTGTCCTGTGTACATACATATTCCAAAAGAAAAGAGGACAAAGTTAGATCCTTCTGGAAAGAAGGGTATATTTGTGGGATATAGTGAAAGCTCGAAAGCTTACAAAATATACTTCCCATGATTCAAGAAGATTGACATTAGGAGAGACGTAACATTCAATGAATATTCAGCTTACAACAAATCCAGAAAGAGACCAGTTGAAGACTCTGAAGAAACAGAAGTACCCAGAATTCAAGATACAACTATGAATAATGCAACTCAAGATGAAGATTGAGAAATAGAAGAACCCCAGGAACCTGTAGATCCACCCCAAGAGAAGAATTCTCACAAGAGGAAACCTGCATGTGTATGAGAGGCTATCCAAGATGCAGAAAGATATGGGGCTCCAGAAGAAATGCACAGAGAGAGGAAAAGAACCAGGTCCTGCTTTGGTTATGTATCCCTACTATGTGACATCATTGATAAAGTACCTTCCAACTATGAAGAAGCGGCAGAGAAGAAACAATGGAAGGATGATATGATCGAGGAGTACCAGTTGATCATGAAGAATGATGTCTAGGATGTTGTCCCTAGACTAGAGGGGAAGTCTATTGTGACTTACAAATGGATCTACAAGATTAAGCATGTTGCAGATGGTAGCATAGAGAAACATAAAGCAAGATTCGTGGCTTGTGGCTTCTCCCAGAAAGAAGGAATAGATTATGAAGAAACTTTTGCACCTGTAGCCAGATACACTTCCATCAGATCAGTACTTGCTCTGGATGCAGTAATGAAATGGAAGATACACCAGATGGATGTCAAGACTGCTTTCTTGAATGGTTTAGTGGAAGAGGAAGTGTATGTGGAGCAGCCACTCAGTTTTGAGACACATGACAGGGATACTCATGTGTGTAAATTGAAGAAAGCTCTGTACGGTTTGAAACATGCACCCAGGACATGGTACGACAGAATCGATAGCTTCCTATCCAGTTTGGGCTTTACTAAGAGTAAAGCAGATTCCATCCTTTACTACAAGGTTGAAGAAGGGAACCCATTGATACTCCTACTATATGTAGATGATCTGTTTGTAAAAAGTGTGGATGGGTTGATTGCTGATACAAAGAGGAAGCTTGTTGCCGAGTTCGAGATGAAGGACTAGGGTATGTTGCACTAATTTCTAGGAATTGAGGTGTGGAATAGTACAGATGGAATCTCCCTGGGACAAGGGAAGTATGCAGTAGATATCTTGAAGAGTTTCGGGATGATGGACTGCAAGGCCATGACCACACCTATGGCATCGAACTTGAAGCAATTGAGTGATGCTTCATCAAAATCGGTTGATGCTACGATATATCGTCAGATGATTGGGTCCTTGATGTACCTGATGAATACGAGACCATATATTTGCTTTGCTGTGAACAACACATTGAGCCAATTCCTAACAGATCTGAGACATGTTCACCTAATTGCTTCAAAGCATATTCTGAGGTACCTGAAGGGTACAGTTGATTACGGGCTCAAGTATGAGGTGAACCAGAAGATTAACTTGGAAGGTTATGTTGATTCAGACTGGGCAGGTAATGCCATCGATCGGAAGAGCAATTCAGGGTGCTGCTTCAGTATGGGATCAAGTGTGATCTCTTGGTTTATCGGGAAGTAGTATTGCATGGCACTGGGCACAGCCGAAGCAGAGTATGTCATAGCTTGTTCGGCTAGTTGTGAGGCAGTGTGGCTGAGGAAGCTACTATCTGACTTATTTGATCTCCAGTTGGATGCTACTTGTATATATTGCGAAAACCAGAGTTGCATGAAGTTGTCGAAGAACCCAGTGTTCCATGACAAGTCGAAGCATATCGAGATCAAATATCACTATATCAGGGATATGGTGTAGAGAGGAGCAGTGAAGCTCCAGTATGTTGTGAAGAACAAGCAGATAGTTGATGTGTTGACCAAGCCATTGGTCAGAGTGAAGTTTGAGTACTTCAAGGAGAAGCTTGGTGTTCTCCAGATCGAGTTTCCCTCCAAGGGGAGGTGATGAGTTTGAGAGCCTTGCTGACATGGTAGGATTGGTTCCTTCTATGGTCAGATATAAGTGTAGGAGCCTTTCTGACATGGTGGTAGGCGGGTCCTCCCATGGTCAGATGTAAGTGCAGAGCCATTCTGACATGGTGGAAGGCTGGGCCTCCCATGTTCAAGTGTGAGTGCAGATCCATTCTGACATGGTGGAAGGTTGGGCCTCCCATGGTCAGAAATAAGTGCAGAGCCTTTCTGACTGGGTCAGATATAAGTTTTGATCCTTTCCGACATGGTGGCAAGCTGGGCCTCCCATGGTCGGATATAAGTGTTGAGCCTTTCCAATATGGTGGTAGGCTAGGCCTCCCATGGTCGGATATAAGTGATGAGCCTTTCTAACATGGTGGTAGGCTGGGCCTCCCATGGTCAGATGTGAGTGTTGGGCCTTTCTAACTAGGTCAGATGTAAGTGTTGGATGAGCCTTTCTGACATGGTGGTAGGCTGGGCCTCCCATGGTCAGATGTGAGTGTTGGGCCTTTCTAACTAGGTCAGATGTAAGTGTTGGATGAGCCTTTCTGACATGGTGGTAGGCTGGCCCTCCCATGGTCAGATGTGAGTGCTGGGACTTTCTGACATGGTGGTAGGCTGGGCCTCCCATGGTCAGATGTGAGTGCTGGGACTTTCTGACATGGTGGTGGATTTGTTCCTCCCATTATGGTGGTGGATGTGTTCCTCCCATGGTCAAATGTGATTTTTGGGCGTGCCTTTCTGAAATGGTGGTGGATGTGTTCCTCCCATGGTCAGATGTAAGTGTTGGGTAGGCCTTTCTGACTGGGTCAGGTATAAGTGTTGAAGAATATGAAGACCTACATGGAGGCTAGGCCTACAACCAACATGAAAAAGTGTTGGCTCTGTATAACTTCCTATGACAATTAGAATTGAGAGATAGCACCAATTGATCGAGATAGAGGAAGAAGTGATGATGATGATCCAGTGATGATCCAGTGATGATCAAGTTTTGATGATGATCCAGTGATGATCCAGCTTTGATGATGATCCAGTGATGATCCAGTGATGATCAAGTTTTGATGATGATCCAGTGATGATCCAGCTTTGATGATGATCCAGTGATGATCCAGTGATAATCCAACTTTAATGATGATTCAGTGATGATCCAGAATTGATGATGATCCAAACTTGATCCAAACAAGAAGACTTGTGCTGATGAATTGTGTCAAGAGAATACCTTCCTAGTTAAGAGGGAGTGTTGATTTATTTGTAACGTTAGAATGCATTCACTTGTATATTTTATGTATTGTACCCCGATGTTCCTATCGGGAAATATCAGTAATGTAATTGAGTCATGTCATACCCCGATGTTCCTATTGGGAGAATCAATAATGTAAAAAAGTCATGTAAAGTCATAGAGGTTAACCCTCCTAGTTGATCAGGGGTTAAAGTCCCCATATTTATGGGGCACTAAGGTTATTAGAATCTCCTAGAGAAGTCGTCCCTGGTAAGTTATTATCAAGTCGAAAACTAGTATAAATAAAGAGTGAGACTCTCTATTTATCACACAGTCACTCACACTCAATTATAGTGCATGAGTGAGTGAGAAGGAGCTATGATAAGAGAGAGAACAGCTGTTAGAGATCATATTACTGTCTTTGGGTTTTACTGTTGTTATTGGTGCTTATTCTATCTCTGAGGAAGTTGCGGGGTTTTCTCCTTTATGGTTTCCCTGAAGAAAATATTTGTGTCTATTGTCTCTTGTGATTGATTGATGTGCATGTTATTCTCTCAGATCAGATCCTAAGATAATACTAACTAAATTGATAAAAATATAACACTCCTTAGCTCAGTGGTCTCCCATATGCTCAACAACATCACCTCTAATCGCATCAGGGAGCCATACATTTTGAAGGTAGTAGTGTTCACATTTGAAAATCATGATAGCAACATATATGATATAGTGCAGTACTCACTCAGTGGCTTTTCTAGGATTCTAGACACTCACCCTTGTGGGATTCTTCAAATTATTGATAGTTCCGCTTCTTTGACACTAGTAACGTCCATTCTAGGTTCATGCACTCTCACATGGTTTAAATTCGCCTTCATCCATGTCATAATAGTTTATGAGGGAACCCTCGATCCTTTAATTTCATAGCCATCCTGGCCATATTCATAAGCATGGGAATTCCTACCTCGTTTGTATAATAGTAACAGTTTCAGTCACTGCTCCACCAACAACTTTCCCACTTGGGAAAGGTCTATTTGTCAACCTCTGTTTCTAACGCTTTCAAGAGAAACAAAGAGAACACAAAAATAAACAATGATGCATTATCAAATCTACAATACCTTTCAAACCTCATACATCAGGGGGCATGTGTTATCACGTAAATCTCACACACATGCAAAATTTTCACAATTTTCATGGTAAAGCATCATCAACATACAACATGCATCCAAACAAAGACATCTTCGCAAGACCGAAACAACAACCCGAGTCCAAAAAATCCCCCAAGGAAATCAAAGTACGTTATTGTGTGGATAATAGCGTACTTAGATGTGCTACAACGTGTATTACTAGTGCAACGCTCGTGTGACAGCATGAATTTCCCTTCGAGATTTATGCAAATAACACAAACAACATGATCTCACCCACCAACGATACATTTGGGGTCATGAAAGCTCCATCTACTCCAGGAACCCAAATTTTGGCCCTTCACACACCTGGTTTCCTTCAATGGATTCTCGTGTGTAATTTGGAGCCAAATCATGGATCATTGTGTTCACATTGGGATCTTATTATTTCTTGGCCACCTCTTGGCCTATGAAAGGAAGCCATGGGCATTCTAATTGTAAGAGAAAATTTAGAGCAAGGTTATTTGTTGGAATTGTGCTTG
>LPNX010809669.1:0-11594 GCA_001517045.1 Pseudotsuga menziesii | reverse complement strand
ACAACAGTGGGTGCATGGGAATCCACTGCATTTCATTGTTGATAGTGGTATCCAGAAGAAACTCATATCGGTCGAGGTCATCAAAAGTTTAAATATGTCGATAGTCCCACACCCACAACCACACAGAATCAGTTAGTTGAGCTAAGGATGAGACATCCATGTTGGTCAATTGTGTCTCCCATTCTATGACATCAAGCCCTTCAAAGATGAGGTAATGTGTGATGTGGCCCCGCTTAAAGTTTGTGATGTTCTTTTAGGACAACCATATGTGTGGAAATTTCATGTTGTGTATGAGTCTACACCTCATAGTATCATTATTACTATGGGACAACACTCTAATGGATATCAGAGACAATTCCTACTAGTGCATTGTCTCTCATCACAGTTAAGCAATGTAGGAAGGTAATCTCACATACAAGGAAATTTTTCCTCTTCATGATTCATTCAAAAGTTGAACGCAAAATCATAGCAATATCCACCACCTCTACATGGGGTCTCTCCACACAATATAAGCAGGTGGAAAAGATAGTGAAAGCATACAAAGACATATTCACCACACCTAATGGGGTTCCATTACTTTTCCAGGTCAAGCATTAAATTGATTTAATACCTAGGGAACCTTTACCGAATGGGCCAGTATACAGTCATTCCCTCATGGAAAATGAAGAAATCAAACACTAGATTCAAGAATTAATCCAAAAGGGGAACATTCGACCCATCTCCTCACCTTGTGGGAGCAGAATTATGTTGGTACAAAAGAAATATATGACATGACGACTCTATATTGAGTACATATCTCTAAATAAAACCACAATCCAAAATCAGTATCCCATTCCTCGAATCGGTGACCAACTGAAGGGTTCCAACAATTTTAGTAAGTTTGATCTGAAGTATGGTTATCATTAGGTAACCATTGACGATACCAATGTATAGAAGACTACCTTCAACTATCAAGAAGGTATTTTTAAGTGGTTGGTTATGCCTTTTGGCTTGACTAATGCTACAATGACTTTCATGAGGATGATGGATGACATTCTCCAGCCATTCATCAATTCTTTTGTGGTTGTATATCTATATGACATCGTCATCACCAACCAAAAATGGGAAGAACATTTACAACAGATCCAACACCCTCTGATATCATAAGTTATACACCAATCTAGAAAAGTGATCATTTGGCATGGAGAGTATTTAGTATTTGGGATACATTGTGGATGAACATGGTGTGCATGTGGATATGGCCAAGGTCCAATATATTCATGATCGGTCGATCTTGATGACTCTCAAATAGTTGCACAACTTCCTAGGCCTTGCCAACTTCCACATGAAGTTTGTGTTTGGCTTCTCTAATATTGCTTGGCCCCTTATCCAAGTGACCAAAGGGGTATATAAGGCCAAGTTTGTTTGGTCCAAGTCACAACAACAAGAATTTGAGGAACTGAAGCAATGCTTATACGACACCCATCCTTACCTTATTATATCTACAAAAACCCTTCGAAATTGAGACATACGATTTAGACTATGTTGTTGGTGCAATCCTCACTCAACATGGCCATTCAGGGTGTATCATAGTGATATGATTTCAGATGTGGTCCCCATGTACTCCACCAATGACTAGGAAATGTAACGTCCCTGACCCTCCGATCGACGAAGAGGATGCTACCATGCTATTTACGGTCCGGAATACCAGCCCCATGAACATGTGCATTCATAAAAATTGAAATGCTTGAACATAAAACATGCTAAGATCCATAATCATTCACATACACAGTGGAATAAAACATACATTCATTCATTCAACATGTTCATCATAATTTATTAACAGTAAATATAATTGCAGAAGTAAAATAGACAAGATTACTTATCTTATAAAGATCTTGTCCCGCAACCAGCTATGTCGCTGTAACGTTCCACCCAACCATAGGCCATCGTGCTCCTTAATCTCTCAGCAACGCTGCCACCCCCAAGCTGGGCATGATTCCCCAAGGAATAAGGAACAAGCAGGCTTACACATAGCCAAGGATACACAAAACACAGCCAAGCCAACATAGTTGGGTTTATCAGGCCATCCAGGAGCTGGGAAAGGCTAAATGATAAGATGATGAGCTCATTACAGAGCTAGGGACACCTACACCAGGGCTAGCCTAAATCTAAAACACCCACACACACCCAACATAAGGAATCAGTCCCTTAGGCCCTGACTTCCCTTCCAATGCTATTCAGGGGTTGTGGAGAAGAAATCCAACCCTCTAGCTCTATCTGTGTGGTTTCCAAATGCACCAGGTTTATCAAACAAACCAAGCCCTCATCCCTACTCCAACATAGTCCAAATACCAACCACTACATACATGTAGTCAAATAAGCGATTCACAGCTTGGATAGGGAAAACAATTCCTGAGCTATTCTTGGCACTATCGTGGCTAAAACGACTCTAAAACAACCTACAGTAGCCCCAAAACGTAAAGGCAGACACAACTAACCAACGTGGGAAAGAAAGAGCCCGTTCTCAACAATGAAGCCACCGGGGAAAATTACACAGTCCAAAGATGGAAGAGGAAATCCAGGTTCTCAGCTTGGTAGGGGAAAAACATATACACAGACCACAAATCGGTAAGGAAAATGTACACACATCAGAAAAACATGAATGGTCCTTCACAGGGAAATCATGGTTGACAGAACACGGCTCCCAGCTCACTGCGTGAGTAAAAACTAGGAAGCATCATGTGTGTGAGAATGAGCAAGACAATGGAGCATGGCGGTTGTCTCCCTGCGTGAAGAAAATGATAGTGAATCCCAATCGATGCGTGAGGATGATCAAGAATGGAGTGAATCTCGTCGTGGTTTTCCTGCCTACGTGAAGATGGAAATTCTACTGGTGGAATGGGCATGTGGGCAAGGACTTACAGTCCTGCCACCCACCACTTCCCAGCAATAACTGCCCTCAACTAGCATCAGCAGTTTTAAATGGGTGGTTGACACATGGCCTTTTTTCCCATTGGTTCAAGGTTTAACAATGCCCCCTCCTTATCCTTAGGAAAATCATGCCCTTTTCAATATGGTTGCATTGACATAGTTGGTTGGGGTTCATTTAATTAAAAATGCATATTTACATGATGCCAAAACTAATATGTGTTGTATATCATGATATACCATCGGCAATGATTCCAATCGTCAAAACATAACACAAACAAATCCATGGTGGGGCTTTTGCCTTTAGCTCCACACCATGATCAATTACAATATATACATCATGTACATTTAATGCAAACGGGGTCAAAACCGGGGTGTTACATTCCCCTCCCCCTTCAATAGCACTGTCCTCAGTGCTTTACAAAATTTGAACAAAATGCTACACTTGTACCGCCTCAGTGTTCCATAGAATTGAACAAAAATGGATGTGCCAATCACATGGCATCCTCCAGCTCCCATGCATCCTCTCTAGGTCCATAGTGCTCCCATTGCACCTTTACTTGCCCTATGGTCTGGTTCCGGAGCATTGTGACCTTCCTGTCGAAGATGCGCATTGGCTCGATTTGGAACTCTCCCTTGGGTTCCACCTGAATCACATCCCAATTTATCACATGGTTAGGATCATGTACATATTTCTTAAGCAAAGAAACATGAAAAAAATTATGAGCTCTAGTACTAGAAGGCAATGAAAGTCCATATGCAACTGGACCTATTCTTTCAAGCACATCAAAAGGCCCACAATATCTTGGTGACAGGTTGTCACAACTTCCAAGCTTCAAGGAACTCTTCTTTACTCTCACTCTGAGGTAAACATGATCCCTAACACTGAACTCCCTGTTCACCCTATGCTTATCTGCATATATTTTCTGTCTGTCCTGTGCTGCTTTCAAATTCTGCCTGATCTTCACAATCTCTTGCTCCATTTCCTTAAGCAACTCTGGTCCAAGCACAACCCTGTTCACTGGGTTATCCCAAGTCACTGGTGTCCTACACCTTCTTCCATATAAAGCTTCATACGGACTCATCCCCAAGGATGCCTATTGTCCATTGTTGTAAGCAAACTCTATGAAGTGTAAGTAATCTTCCCACTTGGTTGGTTTGTCCATCACGTACATGCGAAGCATGTCCTTGAGCACCTGATTAACTCTCTCATTCTACCCATCTGTCTAAGGATGGTATGCAGTGTTGAAGTTTAGCTTTGTACCCAAATTTGCAAATAAACCTTTCCAAAAATTGGAAGTGAACTTGACATCTCTATCAGAGACTATTTCCTTAGGCAATCCATGCAATTTGAAAATCTCATTCATGAAGATCTTTGCAATGTCATCAGTCTTATGCATACACTTCACTGGTATAAAATGTGCTGCCTTTGTCAACTTGTCTACCACAACCATGATGGAATCATGTTGTCTCCAAGTCATCAGCAATCCTATAATGAAATCCATGGAAATAACTTCCCATTTCCATTCTGGAACTGGAAAAGGCTGCGACAAACCCACTGGATGTTGATGCTCAACCTTTACCTCTTGACATTTCATGCACCTGGAAATGTATTCAGCCATGTCCTTTTTCATTCCTGGCCAAAAGTACTGCTTTCTAGCTGTAGCAATTGTCTTTTGGTATCCTGGGTGACCGGAATACAGAGCTTGATGGATTTCATCCAGAATAACTCTCCTCAAATCTGCTACATTTGGAATATAAATTTTGCCTCTATAAGTAAGAAGTCCATCTTCTTCAAATTTATATCCCTCACACCTCTTCTCAAGACTTTGCTGCTGCAATTTGTCTTTTACCTGCTCATACAATTCATCTCCAACAGCATGACTAACAATCTGCTGCCTCAAATCTGATTGACAAATACTAAGGAATGCCACATGCATTTCCTACACCTTCTTCCTGAGTGCATCAACTACCTTATTCTCTTTTCCCTTTATGTGCTTGATTTCAAAATTGAACTCACATAAAATTTCCAACCATCTCACTTACCTAGCATTCAAAGTAGGTTGATCAAACAAATACTTCAGAACACAATGGTCTGTCCTGAGCTCGAATCTTCTACCCATCAAGTAATGTCTACACATCTTGAGGACATGTACTATGGCTGCAAGCTCCAGATCATGAGTGGAATAGTTCTTCTCATGCTCCTTCAGCTTTCTCGATTCATAACATATCATGTGGTTGTCTTGCATAAGGACTCCTCCAAGCCCTTGTCCGCATGCATTGGTACACACCACAAAATCCTTCTCTGGATCTGCAAATTTCAATACGGGTGCACTGGTGAGAAGATTCTTTAACCGCTGGAAACTTTCTTCACACCTCAATGTCCATTTGAACTTTATTCCTTTCTTTTGCAAAGAAGTGATGGCATGTGCAACTTTGGAAAATCCTTCAATGAATCTCCTGTAGTATCCTGAAAGTCCCATAAAAGATCTTACATCTGTCACATTTCTTGGAGTAGGCCAATTCATAATGGCTTCAACTTTCTCAGGGTCCACAGATATACCCTCCTTAGAGATAATGTGACCCAAATACTAAATTCTATCTCTATAGAAGTCACACTTGCTCAGTTTTGCATACAACTGGTGCTCCCTGAGCAATTGCAATGTCAAAATCAAATTCTCTTCATGCTCTTTCTCATTCTTAGAATAAACAAGGATGTCATCAAGGCAAATAAGAACAAACTTGTCCAAATATCTATTGAAGACACTATTCATAAGGCACATAAATGTAGCTGGTGTATTTGTGAGACCAAATGGTACCACTACAAACTCATAATGTCCATACCTTGTCCTGAAGGTTGTCTTATGAATGTCTTCATCCTTGATTCTCACCTGATGGTAACCAGACCTCAAGTCAATCTTGGAAAATATCTTTGCTCCTCTCATTTGATCAAAGAGGTCATCAATCCTAGGAAAAGGATACGTATTCTTCACAGTAACCTTGTTCAATTGTCTATAATCAATACACAATCTAAGTGTACCATCTTTATTCTTTACAAATAGAACTGGTGCTCCCCAAGGAGACACACTCGGCCATATATACTTATTTTCCAACAACTCTTGCAGTTACATATTCAATTCTAGCATCTCCAGTGTACTCATCCTGTAGGGTGTCTTGGACACTGGTGCTGCTCCTGGCACAAGTTCAATTGTGAAATCAATGTCCCTCTTTGGAGGAAGCCCTGGAATCTCATCAAGAAACACATCTTTGAATTCCTGTAACACCTGATAGTCTTCCAACCTCAGATTTGCATCCTCTAAAGCCTCCAAAATATGGGCTACATACAACTGGCAACCCTTCCTACAGAACTTCTTCAATTGCGTTGCTGAAATCTGCCTTACTGAAATCACCTTTGGAATGCCTTTCACAACTGTTGGGTTCCCTTATTCATCCATGCATTTGAAAGTCTTATTGTAACAGTCAAGCTTCACTTTGTGAGCTTCCAACCAATCCATTCCAATGAGAACATCATAGGAACCAAGCGGTAGAACATTCAGATCTACACATGTGACCAACCTATTCATGACCAAAGGACATTTCTCTACCACTTCACTGAACTTTCTCTTAGTTCTAGTGGCTAGATGAACTAACCAAGATTTTCTATGCTTTACCTTCTTAAAAGCACAAATCTCCACTAGTCTAGGAGTAATGTAACTGTGCGTAGAACCAGGGTCAATCAAAATAGAAATAGATTTCTCAACAATCTTACCTGCAGCTTTAACCACCGTTGACTGGTGATCTTCCTGGCGGTCCTCCAGTGCTGCATAGATCCTAGGGACTGCCCTTGCTACTTGACCCACTGTTTCTGCTTCTTGAATGTTGTAAGCTAGCCTCGCACTCTCATTCTCAAGTGGAAAATTTATGTGCATGTGGGGTCCTCCACATTTCCAACATTGAAGTGGCCCTCTATTATGTTGTGGATCCTTAGTTTTTTCTCCTAACACTCCAACGGGCTTACTCGCAACTTGGGATGGCTGCTTCTGCTGATTCCTGAAGTTAGGAGGTTTGAAACCTTTCTTTCTTTGGTCAAAATTCTCATTCTTCTTGTCCTTCCATGCCTTATGGTAATCAGGTTTACCTTTTCCTTGCTCATAGCAATACTTAGCCTTCCTTATTGCTTCTTCAAGATTTCTAGGTTCATAAAACTCAATTCTATCAATGTAAGACTGAGGAAATCCACTCAGAAAATGCTGGACCTTCACTTTTTCATCTCTGATGTACCGGACATGCCTCAACAGCTCCAAGAATTTATTTGCATACTCTTCCATGGTCTCCTATCCCAATCTCAGCTCATGGAACTCCTTAATCTTGTCATCATAATACCTGCCAGAGAGGTATTTCTGCTTGAAATACTTCTTGAACTATTTCCACTTCAGTCTCCTTTCGCTAATCCTCTTTACTTGCTTGAAGTGTTCCCACCAAATGGATGCTCTTCCATTCATATTGAATATGGAAACCCTTGCCTTCATGTTTCCTGAATAATCCTGAACTTGGAAGTACTTCTTTATTACAAGAAGCCAAGCTTCAGCCTCTTGTCCAGTATTTACCTCACCCTCAAATGTAGGAGGTTTAGCCTTCTTAAATTCATCCTAAGAGCGATCCCTATGGTGTCTTTTTCTTTTTCTATTACGAGAAGAAGAGCGTGAATCCCCACTGGATTCTTCGGAGTTAGATGATCCACTAGAAGTCCTTCTCCTTCTCCTAGTGCAACTCTTACTGCCCTTCGGTCTTGCTATACCCTGCCTAGAGTCTATCTTTCTTTGCAAGTCTGTCAAACTCTGCAACATAGCAGCATTCAACTGATGCTGCTCTTCCTGGGATTTGATCAAGCTTCTCATGGTGGCTGCAACATCTGACGGTGTCTCTTGGAATCTCCTTCCATTAGACTCAATTTCATCATTTCCGTTACGGACATTTTCTCACATGGTTTCTCTCACATGCTCGTAAGAATCTCGAGCATCATATTCGTCATGGGTTCCCATGACTGAACCACCACTTACTTACCAAACTGCACTATCTGGGATACTACTCTTGAGGGTGCCTATGACTCTGCAAACGTGTTAGCAACACAACCGTTAGCTGCATAACATTTACACAAATCAAAATTACTTACCTCCTCCTGGAAAAATCATAAAATGACATTTTTTCCCAAACACAAATTTTTCTTCATCAAAGGACTACTGTCTCAGGGGGATGGCGGGGGTCAAGGGGGCTTGCCCCATCGAGGGAAATGCCCTCATTTTTTTTTTTAATTCTTTAATTTTCACGCAATCTGGCACATAAGATCACTGCCACTTTCTCCTTCTCAGCCCTGTAATCCACTGACAATCTGCTGAAAACCCACTGAAAAATAGTTGGAAAACTGCTTGAAAATCCCTGAGAAATCCCCGCATGAAAAACCCAAATTTTTTTTGTATAAAATCGGGTCTCATTCCAACTAGTATTCAGGTGTTTTGGCGGCAAAAACTTCTAGTTTTCTCCGCTGCTCATCAGCGGTCCGTTTGTCTATTCTTCTTTGGCATGTCAGATCTGTAATTGTCTGGGATTCCAAACTTTATCGGTGATGCCAAGGACTGTTCATCGGGCGGCTAGTTCTCTAGGCTTCCACAATGGCGGCCAGCAAACTCTCTATTTTTTCCGTGAATGTAACCCTGTTGGCGGATTGGAGCAATTGACCACTATGTTTCGGCAACTCAAAACTGAACGGCTCCACCGTGTCGGCGACTTCAACAACTAAGGTTTTTCGATGGTGGCATATCAGAAATCAGAAGCACTAATTATTACGGCATCAGCGGTCGGATGCGTTGTCCATCAGATGGATAGTCTCTTAGACAGTCGCAACGGCGGACACACGAACAACTAACTTTCGCTGATCCAAACAGCTAACCGTCGTCGATCGTCAATGGCCTTTTTCGGATGGTCTTTCAACTAAAAAGGGTCGTCGTTTCGGCAATATTCGGCTATTCTCCGCCGAAACTACGGCTCCAGCTTCCACTAACTTTTGTCGAAAACTGACGATCACTTAGAGAAAATTCACAAGTTGCTTCCTCCATCGGGTGATCTTCCATCTAGCTCTCCGCTACATTAGAGAAGCTTCCCACTTAGTCTTTCGATGGGCCGAAGGTTCAGGCACTTAGACAAATTTTCAACAAAATTTTCAAGAAATTTCTATCATAAATTTCTGATCTCTGCTGGGCAGAAGGAAATCCTGCCTCTGTCACTACATCTTCGCGGTCCATTCAGGCCCATGCTACAACATGATCTCTGATACCACAATGTAACGTCCCCGACCCTCCGACCAGCAAAGAGGACGCTACCATGTTATTTACGGTCTGGGCAACCATCCCCATGAACGTGTGCATTCATAAAAATTGAAATGCTTGAGCATAAAACATGCTAAGATGCATAATCATTCACATACACAACGGAAGAAAACATACATTCATTCATTCAACATGTTCATCATAATTTATTAACAGTAAATATAATTGTAGAAGTAAAATAGACAAGATTACTTATCTTATAAAGATCTCGTCCCGCAACCAGCTACATCGCTGCAACATTCCACCCAACCATAGGCCAATGTGCTCCTTAATCTCTTAGCAACGCTGCCGCCCTCGAGCTGGGCATGATTCCCCAAGGAATAAGGAACAAGCAGGCTTACACATAGCCAAGGATACACAAAACACAGCCAATCCAACACAGTTGGGTTTATTAGGCCATCCAGGAGCTGGGAAAGGCTAAATGCTAAGCTGGTGAGCTCATTATAGAGCTAGGGACACCTACACTAGGGCTAGCCTAACTTCTAAAACACCCACACACACCAAACACAAGGAATCAGTCCCTTCTCTGCTATACAGTCCCTCAGGCCCTAACTTCCCTTCCAGTGCTATTCAAGGGTTGTAGAGAAGAAAGCCAACCATCTAGCTCTATCTGTGTGGTTCCCAAACGCACCAGGTTTATCAAGCAAACCAAGCCCTTATCCCTGCTCCAACACAGTCTAAAGACCAACCACTGCATACATGCAGTCAAACAAGCAATTGACAACTTGGATAGGGAAAACAATTCCTGAGCTGTTCTTAGCCCTATCGTGGCCAAAACAACTCCAAAACAACCTACAGTAGCCCCAAAACGTAAAGGCAGACACAGCCAACCAACATGGGAAAACAAGAGCCCATTCTCAACAATGAAGCCACCGGGGAAAATTACACAGTCCGAATATGGAAGAGGAAAGCCAGGTTCTCAGCTGGGCAGGGGAAAAACATATACACAGGCCACAAATCGGTAAGGAAAACCTACACACATCAGAAAAACATGAATGGCCCTTCACAGGGAAATCGTGGGTGACAAAACACGGCTCCCAGCTCGCTGCATGAGTAAAAACCAGGAAGAATCCTGTGCGTGAGGATGAGCAAGACAATGGAGCATGGTGTTTGTCTCCCTGCGTGAAGAAAATGATAGCAAATCCCAATCGGCTCATGAGGATGAGCAAGAATGGAGTGAATCCCATCGTGGTTTTCCTGCCTACGTGAAGATGGAAAGTCTGCTAGTGGAATGGGCATGTAGGCAAGGACTGACAGTCCTGCCACCCACCACTTCCCAGTAATAACTACCCTCAACTAACATTAGTAGTTTTAAATGGGTGGTTGACACATAGCCTTTTTTCCCATTGGTTCAAGGTTTAACAATTCCCCCTCCTTATCCTTAGGAAAATCATGCCCTTTTCAATATGATTGCATTGACATAGCTGGTTGGGGTTCATTTAATTAAAAATGCATATTTACATGATGCCAAAACTAATATGTGTCATATATAATGATATACCATCAGCAACGATTCCAATCGCCGAAACATAACACAAACAAATCCATGGTGGGGATTTTTCCTTTATCTCTGCACCATGATTAATTACAATATATACATCATGTACATTTAATGCAAACAGGGTCAAAAATGGGGTGTTACAGGAAATGTATTCCATTGTCCAAGCTTGTCGACAATGGAAGCATTACATTCTAAGAAAATATGGATCGCCCACACTGATCACAAGCCCCTATAGTTAATGAAACACAAGGGAAATTGCATAATGAATGCCACCAAAAGCGGTTCACATACTTGTATCAATTCCATTTGAACATCAAATATAAGAAGGGGAGCACTAATTGAGTGGTTAATTTCCTCAGTCAGCCTCTAGTTTCATCCTTGAACATGGTACTCCACTCTTATGGCCATGAGACCTAAGGGTGGCATCAACTATATGACAGTGATCCTATTTTTTCTTCCACCTATTGAGCATTATGTGTAGACACACCAATGGAATTCTTTGATCTTCAGGAAGTACTGTTATGCCACCTAGGCCATCTCTGTGTTCCTTGAAGCGAGTGTGTAGATATCATTTGGGAAGTGCATTATAGTTGGGTGGTAGGGAATTTTGGAATAGAAAAGACAGTCACAATGTTGTAAAATTATTTATGTTGGACAAATCTCCGACAAGATGTTACTCGACACATCAGATCATGAACTTCCTACACCATCATGAAACCTGCCATTAATAAGTATGGACTATACACCCCTCTACCTAACCCCAATGGGCCTTGGGAATCCATCTCCATGGAGTACAATCT
>LPNX010809632.1:456515-561676 GCA_001517045.1 Pseudotsuga menziesii | reverse complement strand
CAAAATTGCTCATATTTAGTAGTAAATCACTTGAAAAACCTGTGGTGACTAGAATTTTTAGTCACGTAGTAGCTAATTCCTCATTTTGTACTAGTGATTATTGTAGGTGTTAAAAATCGTGCAATCTTCCTTGACATGGCTACAGAGGAAATAAGATATGCGAGGAAACACAAATAACTTTCTATGGTTACTAGATTCATGAGTTCCACACAGTTACAAAGTTTTTCCCATTCCTTACATAATGCCCCCCCCACCTAAATCAAGTGGTTAGGAACCCATCACTAGTTTCTTCCCTTCAGCCTTGGATGTTAGGAGATTTTTGACATGATACTCCTTTTTTCCTTCCAAGTTCTCCTAGACAGGGTCTCTCATCATGAGGATTCATTAGATGATATTATTCGGATTTGCATGGGTTCCATCACAACAATTGATGATGACAAGGATGCCTAACCTCCATCCTCTTCTTATACTTCTATCATTGATAATGATTAGTGTCTCTTTTCTTTCCAAGGTTTAGTAGTTTAGCTTCCAGTTTTCCATTTCTCACGTATTTCTCTTTTTCTCTTGCTTTGAATCTTTGATTTGCATTTAGGAGTGATATTGATACTCCCACATTGAGGTGTCTAATGACTATATTTTCTATCCA
Organism: Pseudotsuga menziesii; assembly: GCA_001517045.1. Classification (NCBI taxonomy): domain Eukaryota; kingdom Viridiplantae; phylum Streptophyta; class Pinopsida; order Pinales; family Pinaceae; genus Pseudotsuga; species Pseudotsuga menziesii. The sequence goes on along the minus strand of LPNX010809632.1, from coordinate 561,030 downwards.
CAACAACTATTCTTTGGTCATTCCTAGACATTACTAAATTATCATATCTCATATGATATGATGCTTTTATGTTCCCCTATTAATTTGTCACAGTGGTCTAGGAACTGAAAACACAGTCTCACAAAGAATTCAGACAAATATGCATAAAATTAGCAAAATAGTGCTGCAATGGAAGTAGCAGCGCTGTATAATCAAATGAATGAATGATGATACAATACAATGATCATGCTGGAAGCATGAATTCCAAGACAATTAAAATTCCCAAGGAGGTCATTCAAATTGAATGAGTGAGTCTAGATTAAGTGAATGTAAGCCATAGTCAACACTCAAGTTAACCACTGATCAAAACCCTAATTGACTCAACTGAGACCTAACTAAAGTTGAAGTGCAATAAATGACTGAGCCTAACTGAAAGTGGCTCAGACACATGTCACTGCAAGGCAACCCACAAGCGGTAGCGCATCAATGACTCCAATGAACCCCGATGAGGTTAACTGAAGTGTAACTGACCATAAGAAGTGGTTGGAGGCATCCCTGTTGACTCCAGTTCATTAAATAATCATTAAATAATCAATTTAATGAAGTAAGGAGCCTTCTGCTTTTTTTAACTGATTGTAACCATCAGTTAGCAATATGTGGCATTTATGACACTCAAATCACCCCTGGAGTGCTCCAGTTAGCCTCCCCGAATCAAGGAGAAGGCTAAGTTAGCCTACTTGACTAAAGGTAGGCGTGGGTGTGCGCATGCTGATGTCATATAGTGCTCCTCTTATGTCAATTAAGTTAATAAAACTTAGGATAGTGGTTTAACTAGGCCAAATTGACCAAAATGAGTGTGTATGGTGGTAAATGTCTCCAACACCCCCCTTCAGCTATACTCAAGAGGAGTAGAAAACATAAAGTGCATAAGAATGATAGGGCCCTGACAACAAAGGCCATAGGTCACCCTATACAATATTGAAGCTCAAACAATGCTAAAAAACAAACTAAGTGAGGAAAAGAGGGAAAACCGAGTGGGAAAAATCCCCCCTCAAGCTGAACACTGAAATTAGTTGGATCACCCTGATGAAATCACCCCCAACAATGAATGGAGGTAAGTGAACTTATTTTCTGAAAATATCTTGGTGAAGATGTCTACAATCTGCTCATCAGTTGGGTAGTATTCCAGAATGATGATCCTGTCATGCACTAGCTCCCTGATATAGTACATGTGTATCTCTACATGCTTGGTCCTCTACCTGGTAATTGGATCTGTGGATATCTTAATAGCACTTTTATTGTCACAAAAGAGTACAGTGGACAAAGTACTACCAAGATAAAACTCTAAAATAATTCCTTGCAACCAAACAGCTTGGATGTAGGCATTCACCGCTCCTCGATACTTGGCCTCTACTGAAGACAATGCTATGGCGGCCTGCTTTTTGCTAGAACAAAAAATGGGGCCACCACCAAACATGAAGAAATATCCAAAAGTTTAATTCCAATCAATAGGATCACCCACCAAATCGGAATATGTGTATCCAACCATCTCTAGCTCGGAGTTTGCAGCATAGTGAATGCCGTAGGTCATGGTTCCCTAAATGTACTAGAGGATCCTCTTGGCTTCCTTCCAATGAATATCATGGGGCTGCTACATGTATATCAATACAACATAATTTGCATAATAGATATCAGGCTAAGAATTAGTCAAGTACAACAAGCTACCAATCAGCTGTCGATAAATAGTGCAGTTCATGGGAGGTGTGCTTTTCCTTCTTCAAGGCTGGTACCTGAAAGGAAAGGGAATGGTGCAGGCCTAAATTTAGCCATGTTAAACTTGACTAACAGGTTTGATATGTATTTGGACTGACTGACCATTATCCCATCATAATTTTTCTCAATTTCGAGCCCCAAAAATTGTTTTAAGAGCCCCAAATCACTCATTTCAAATGCATTGTGGAGAGCAGTTTTGATGACTAAAATAGAAGCAACTATGCTACCTGTGATCAGTAAGTCACCAACATATAAAAAAATAATAATCAAATGACCATCAGACTACTGTATATACACATTTGGATCTGATCTATACCTTTAGAAGTTTTGTGAGAGAAGGAAGGCATCCATCTTGGAATACCACTCTCTTGGGGCCTGTTTTAACCCATATAGTGACTTCTTTAGCTTGAAAACCAAAGATGGATCAGAGATGTATCACTTAGTATGATTCATGTATATCTACTCATGAATATATCAATGCAGAAATGCTGACTAAACATCCATATGATGCACTTCCTAGTGCTTAGATGCTGAAATTGCCAAAACTAGGCGAATGGAGCCCATTTTTCCAACCGATGCAAAAGTCTCATGGTAGTCCACACCTTGAACCTAGGAGAAACCTTTTACCGCCAGAATTTTATTATATTTTTAGGTGCTTCCATATACATCAACCTTAGTCTGAAACACCCACTTGCATTGAACCAATTTCCTTCCTGGAGGAACATAAACTAGCTCCCAAGTAGTCTTTTTCTGAAGAGAATTCATCTCTTCATCCATGGAAATTTGCCATCTCGGATCCTTGTGTGCATGGTAGTAGGACTTTGGGTATAAAATTATAATCAAATAAAAATATTTGGACATAAAATAATCTGGACAAGAGAGCGCAATACCTGCTCTTTGGAAATCAGATCAGGTTCTCCTTGGATCATCTGGATTTCCAATGTTGTCTCCAGCGGAGGAGAGTGTCTGTCGGGCCCATGTTGGGAGATGATATTGTACTTCAGGTTTTGATTCAGCATTTGATGTTTTTTGTACAATGATATAAAAAATTATAGGATCCAAATCACGGTCATCCCCCCCAATTTCATCATCCAAGTATTCAGTAGAATAGGAAGGAAATTTAGCAGTTTTCTCCTTCACTAGTTCCACCTCTTGAAGAGGCTCATTGAACTTGACACTCCTTTCGATGTTGATCTATTTTGTTTCAATATCCAATAGCTTTAAACCTTTTGATTCATTAGGATACCCAATAAACAGACATTCGATGCTTTGCGGTTGCGAAGCCCTCCTTTTATCAAGTGGAATTTGGGCCCATGCAGTGGACCCAAACACCCGTAGGTTCGACACATCCGGCTTGTGTCCAGAGTATGATTCAAAAGGGGTATTCCCTTTCATGGATGAGTGTGGTGATATATTCTAAATGTATTCTATAGCATGCATGGCTTCAGCCCACAAATTTGCAGCCAACTTCTTTGATTTCAACATACAGGTGGTCATCTCCTTGAGAGACCGATTCTTCCTTTCCGCTACACTGTTCTGCTAGGGAGTGTAGGGAATTGAATGCTAGAACTGAATACCACTTTGGGAGAATATGTGCAGCAATGCATTACTGAAATACTCCCCACCATTATCAGATCTCAAGGTCTTGATCTTTTGTCTAGATGCATTCTCAAGCAAGGCCTTCAATTTAGTGAATTTTTCACAAACTTTAGACTTCTTTTTGATAAAGAAGACCCATGTGTACCTTGAAAAATCATCAATAAAAGTCTGAAACAAACCTTGATCCATTCATGGATGTGATATGCATGGGACCACTGATATTAGAATGTATCAGTCCCAAGATGCATGTAGCTCGGCTTGCTTTCCCCCAATCAAACTTGTGCTCAGGGTGCTTTCCAACAACATAGCCCTTGCAAATTCCAGTGGTTTCCTTGATGAAGGTGAGGCCTTCAACCATGGAGTTTTTCTGTAATTGCTGCAAGTATTTGAAGTTGAGATGGCTGAACCTCTCATGCCATAGTCTACTAACTTCATTTCCATGAGTCAGTAGTGCGGTGGGCTTTGCATCTACCACAAAATGGGAAAACTCATAGGCTTTTGCATGATGGTTTGCAAGGCCTTTTGCAACAAGTTTCCCAAATGCAAGTTCCATGATCTCTACATCATTTGGGTCGAAGGATACTCTCTTAGGTACTCCCATATGTGTCATTTGATAAACACTCAGGAGGTTTGATGCCAGAGACAGTACATACAAAACATTTGAAAATTACCCATTCTCAAGATCAACAATACCTTGTCCTTATGAAATGATGGTGGAGTCATCTCCCATGTAGATGAGGATGGATTTTCTGGTCTCCAAATATGAGAAGGAGTCTCTTTCAACCATCATGTGGTTCGAAGCTCTAGAATCTATTAAGAGTGCTTTGGACTTCAAAGTTCTTTGCATGAGGGCATGACCTCTTTCATGGTGTGGTTCCCCATCTTGCTGATTTGTCCTTCGAAAACTTTCTAGAAGATTGATGTGGTTTCTCTCAAGGAGAGAGGTAGATTCATTAAGTTTCTTATTCATGCAGGCATGTTAAGGGTGGAAGCCCTTCCCGCAGTATGAACACTCGACTTTTTCGTTTCCATGATGCCCTTTTCCTTTGTTCTTCTTTGATCTAGAAGACTCATCATGCTGCTGGTTTTCAACTTTAGGCTTAGGAGCTTCAAATTTAGTTTTTGGATTCTTCTACTGCTTTCCTTTACACTTCATATCTTTGGGCCGCGAGACATGGAGGGCTTGATCACGGGAGGATATGATGATCCCCATCTGGACAAGCTTATCAGGTTCACTTGTTAGGGACTCAATGAAGGCATTAAATGAAGGCATCTTCCATCCAGGGGTTGTGAGCTTTCCCGCATGGAATTTAGAGAAAAAAACTAAATAATTAGCTCCAAGTTTGGAGAGTATGGTGAGGATGAGATGATCATCCTGCTTCTCCATTTTGTATTGCTTCAACAGTAAGACAATGTGCTTGAAATTTGTGAAAAATTCATTCAAGGTTTCGAAATTGGAAGGATGGAGAAACATCAACTCATTCTCAAGCTGGGATACTCTCAAATCATCCTACTTTCCATACAAGGTTTCCAATTTCTCCCAGATTTCATTTGGATTCTTCAATCCCGAGAGATGGAAAAGAAGATCCCGGGAAACAGGGAGGCATAAGAATCTGAATGCTTCATCTTTCTTGTTCAAGAATTTAGCTTTGTCTGTCATAGAAGTAGGCTCTTCTTCAGTATCCAAAGTGACCCTATAGATTCCTCTGGCATGTAGCTGGATCTCCATGTCTCCTTTCCATGAGTGGAAATTGAACGGAGTCAAGAGTTCTACGAAAGAAGCCATCTGAAATTGCTGGATGGAATGATTTCACCTGTTAAAAGCCTAAAAATAACAACAAAAGTGGCGCTGTAAGGTTGGAAATCCTTCACATTTTAGGCTTTCATCACACCCAGCATAGTCAATCAAGCAAACTTGATCAACAATTTCCTTACTTGGGGTATTAAGTGGTAAGCCGTGGCTTCTAGTGCAGTGATGGATTTTTGAGATATTGCTCATTTTTTCATGCAAGATTTGTCAAAAACCTTGTTTTTGAGAGATCTGAGCTTCATCCCTCCGTGAGATCTAGTACCTTATTGATTTGTCACAGCGGTCTAGGAACTGAAAACACAGTCTCACAAAGAATTCAGACAAATATGCATAAAATTGGCAAAATGCTGTTGCAATGGAAGTAGCAGCTCTGTATAATCAAATAGAAGAATGATGATACAATACAATGATCATGCTGGAATCATGAATGCCAATACAATTCAAATTATCAAGGAGGTCATTCGAATTGAATGAGTGAGTCTAGCTTAACTGAATGTAAGCCACAATCAACACTCAAGTTAACCACTGATCAAAAACCTAATTGACTCAACTAATCCCTAACTGAAGTTGGAGTGCAATAAATGGCTGAGTCTAACTGAAAGTATCTCAGACACATGTCAATGCAAGCCAACCAACAAATGGTAGCACATCAATGACTCCAATTAACCCCAATGAGGTTAATTGAAGTGTAACTGACCATCAGAAGTGGTTGGAGGTGCCCCTATTGACTCTAGTTCATTAAAAAATCATTAAATAATCAATTTAATGAAGGAAGGTTCCTTCACTGCTCTGTTTAACTGATTGTAACCATCAGTTATAAATATGGGGCATTTATGACACTTAGATCACCCTCGGAGTGCTCCAGTTAGCCTCCTTGAATCAAGGAGAAGGCTAAGTTAGCCTCCTTGACTGAAGGTAGGCGTGGGTGTGCTCATGCTGATGTCATACAGTGCTCCTCTGATGTCAATTAAGTCAATAAAACTTAGGATAGTGGTTTAACTAGGATAAATTGACCAAAATGAGTGTGTACGGTGGTAAATGTCTCCAACATCCCCCAAAGCTCAAACAAAATACAAAGGACATCAAGAGGGATGATGTATCAATGCAAATTTGGATCTTTTCATCTTTCATTTTTATTTCCAGAAATGTTAGAAACATAAGATATTTTACCCTCATATTGCTGCTTTGAATATGAGATTTACTACGATTTGTTTGCCATCATTTGCACCTTTAACTGTTGTATAGAAAATTGTTCATTCTTTCTATTACATATGAAATTCTGAAGCATTCTTTACAAAGTAAATGCATCAAATTCATAGGTGGAATGTATGGTTAAATGCATGCTTATATATTTGTCTCAATTCATAGTTATTTTACTGTAGCCATAATATTTTCAGGAAGGTATTGTTCCTATTTTGCAAGTATTCAAGTGAAGGAGTTGAAGGTTTGGAATCTGAAGTTGAAGGGTTACTAAAGTCTTGGACCAACCTACATAAACAAGGTACATAATTTTGATTTCCAAGTCCTACTTTCATTATATACAAAGTGTATCTTGGCGTTTGCATGAATTTGGATTTATATTTTATTTAAATTAGTATGTTGATGACCTCACCCTATTCATAGGATAACTTTCCTTACAACAAGGATATGGAGTCAAATATTGACAAGGAGAAATTTCATGGGTTTACTACCTCACCTTTTTGATATTCCATCTATATTTTCTGATGGAATTTTCTCATGTTTAGCCTTATCAACCTCCTATGAGTCATTTTTCTACAAGTAATAACTAATTTGTCACTTGAATGGACTATCAATTTTATAACCTATTCCATATCTAAGATATTCATGTTCTCTCTTCCCCTTGTTGTATTTTTTCTTCATTCAGGAGCAGATGGCCTAATTCATCAATACTTTTAATTGATAAATATTCCAACACCTCTACAGATATTACCAACTTTGTAATTTCATTTTCCTCACTTGTAGGTTCTTAACTTAGAAGATCAAGATACTTGTATATTTTATGTGCTTGAATAACCATGGCTCAACATTCTATTACATTTGTTCCATATTATACCAATGGAAATGTAGTGCCTAAAACATCCACGGATTTTGGGGAGTGAGAGAAATCCTTTTAATAAAATATCTTCATTGAAGATGCAAAATACAATGCACTTTATTTATATAAAGATCGTACATAATTAGTTTTGAGGTCATGAATGGTTGAAGAACCTAAGGAACATGGAAAAAAGACATTCTACAAGAGCATTTCTTCAGTATCCTTAGTAGTTCAATTCATTTTTATGAGATGGACATTAATATTTGACTGCAAGGGATATAGATACATAGATAAGAAGAACACATTTACTCTCCCCTCTTTAATAACTTGCAATTGTATCAATTCGATACCCAAGACATTTTTCCAACTTATATTTAATTACTCAGAAATATAGATTTGAATATGGAAGCTATTTGGGGTTTTATTGAGTGATGCATTTCTAGAACAAAGTAATATTGGTTCAATACACCTGTGTGAAGGTTTTGATATGATATATGCATGAAGGTTTTCACATACTTATTAGATGTATTATCAAAGTAATGTTTGTGCTTTTTTTGTTTATTGAAGTCTATTAAATTTACAAATACATTTCTATGATATGAAGTTGCATTTATTGCAGGGATTTTTTGTCTAATTTTTTCATATAATATGCATGGTGTGCTTGGAATTAAAGTGAAGATAATGTTTGATTGGGATCCAAAGGGGAAGAAAGGTCCAACAAAACCATTTCCTGACTTGGTTCTCATTACTATCAGGGATTTCATTGTTCTCATTATGATATATTTAGTGTTGGAAAAGGATTCTCCCTCCAGAATGCATGCACTTCATTTGTCTTGTATCTATGTGTAAATGTTGATTGTTCAATTGGTGTCACCATACCATAAACTTGGTATTGAGATGGGTATATTTAATATTGAATAATAGTTACTAGGATATCATTATTAAATTGTAACATAAATACTACGATTTGTGGATAACATTATTATGCAACTTTTTGAATTACACTCCTCGACTTCTCACTCTAATTCATTATATTAGCATCCATTTGACTACTTTATGCACCATACTGTTAGGATTATTAATCCTCCCTTGTCCAAATTTGGTCATATGTCTAAATCAGGAGTCATATCTAAATTGGGAGTCCATCCAGTCTATTTATAGTCATTACCACCATTGGGTCCACTTGGCCTAATTTGGGAACATGTTTCAGTTACTAAAGTGTGGGGAACACTAATTGAGGCTTATTGCCACTGATTCCACTTAATTGCATCAGTTTAGGAGCCTCCTAGACCAATCCCTACAATTTAGGAGCCACTGGGAGTGCCGAAACCAACCAAGTTCAGTTTAGTTCAGTTAATGACTAGTCAAGCTAGGTTAGGAGTCAGTTACATTCAGTTCTAGTCCTCTACATTCATTTAGCACTAGGTTTACATGAATGCACTTAGGAGGGGTGCATTTCTCACCTACCACAGTCATTTAGCCTTAGTCAACACTGAATGTAACACTTGAGTTGTGTTTTAGAGCTCCAATGAACTCCGGTTATGGTTTAGACAAGGTCAGTTAACTATTGAGTCCTCCGATAGTGATTTAGACAAGGTCTTAGTTACCTACAGTCAAGTAGAGTCTATCAATTCAAATTTCCTCATGTGGATTCGAATTTCATGTGGCTATTAAAGCCATTGTACTTCATTGTAATTATTATCTGATTACTTTTTTTTATTAATGAAATCATTCACAGCTACAAGTCATTTTTGCATTGTTTCATTCTTCAATTGTTGAGTAAATTGTGTGATCTATTTTGTGAGTTGTGTGTTTGTCCACAGATCTATGTGCTCAATTTAATACATACTCCTTTTTGTATAGATGGATTTTTATCTACGTCAAATAAGATTGAGTCTATACTAAAACATTTGAAAAACATTCACCATTATTGCATAATTCTATGTACATGATAGTTCATATTTTATTTACATCGCTTGGATAGCATTTTAAGTTCTTATTTGTATGAAAATGTGTTTTAGATATTAGAGGTTGGTGCTCTAGAATATATACCTTCACAACCCAAACTTTTAAGCAAACCCCTTTGAGATTAATAACCTTTTCCTTGCAATTACAGATGTTGGGTAAATATTTAGACATATTTCCTCAAAATATATTTTACTTAATCTAGCTTACTGCATGTTTGTAGAATATTTTCCTTAACATGTGTTGAATGTTTACAATGTTTATGACTTGTCATGACTCCTACATGGCATAAGAATGAACTAAATGTATCACATAACCTATAAAATAGTGACTTTCAACATCTTATAGGTATTATTATCAAACATAGCAAGTGACACAATCACAACTTATGAACACATGTACTTATTGTGAGAACCTAAGTACTAGGAGGACCCACTCTTCAACATGATCTCCATCTCTTTATTATATCATATTTTTGTATCTTAGGTGAATTTTTTCATGTCATGGGATATCGGTATTTTTTTTAAATACCATAGATTCGTCAGATATCCGACGACAACTTCCATAATATTCGACACCATCGCCATAACATTGACAACTAAAATTGTAGGATATCTGATGACCACTTCCATAAAATCCGACACCATCGCCATACCACTGATGACTAAACTTATCGAATATCTGATGACCACTTACTAATATCTGATGCCATCGCCATAGAACTGAGTGCTAAAGTTGTCGAAAATACAATGACCACTTCTAAAGAATTTGACGTCGTCACTATACCACCGATGATTAAAGGCATTGGATATCTAACTTCCTACAATGCAAATTCTGTTGGATATTCAACGGAAATATTAAAAGAGGAGTTGTCAGATATATGAACAGGATAAGTTGGATATCCGACGTGTTCATTTCGCTATCGGATATCCGTCAAAGTGCAATCGACGTTTAAAAAAGAAGATGATTGTCAGATGGTCAACAACAAGATATCAAAAATCAAATATCTATGTTGTCGGATTTTGGATTAAAAAATGCTAGTGAGTTAATCACAATAGTTACACTCATTTTTTTCTTCAACACTGTTAATTTTTCTATCACTATAATATGTTTTCCCTTCTACAGGGGGGATTAATTTGAGTGTAAAAGCCTGGATTCCCATGAGGGATAGGTTTCAACTTTATCTCTGCTATGTTTTGTTTACAGAACTTCCATTATGATTTGTGTTTTTTCCTGTAGTATTATTTTTATTCAATAGATTAGTCTCTGTAATTAAAAAAAAAAATCATTGTGTTTTTTTTAAAAAGTTTTCTATCAAATCAATTGCCTTTTAGCTTGTTTTATTGTTGTTTATGCTAAGAAATTTTTCTTGTTTAAGCATGTAAATATTAGGTGAAAGACACCCAATTTTAATATATTGAAGTATTTGCGTTAAATTTGTTGATCAATAAACGATAGTAGGTTTGATGAGATCAGTATTGATTTTGGAGGACAAAAAAAGGAAGTATATTTTTACTAAGGGATTGGATATGCCAAAACTAATGAAGAAAATATACTAATATTTGTTCAAGGAATATAGACCCTCACCTCTTATTCTTTACAAGAGGTTATAATCATTAGAGACTCCACCCTCATTATATGAGCACTCACAAATCAAGGAAATATTCCTTCTTCCCCAACTCTCAAAATAATTTAAAGAACCTTCCTCCCAACACAATAATGCAAGTAGGTTTCCTTCTAGGTGCTCAATACAACTCCAAGTTATATTATATGGATAACATTAGAAATATACTTGTAGAGGGAAAGGACCCAAAATTCTAACAAATACCCTCCATGACCTTGACTCAAATATTACTTAAAAAAATAGAAATTAAGAGATTGGATTTTAGGATTTTGGGGTAGATATCTCCAACCATGATGAAGTAGAGATTTATATCTATGTCACTCTTATGAAACCCCATGCTCAGGAAGTAAGAATCGATATTGGAGTACCAATATATTGGAGCTTGCTTCAGCCCATAAAGGGCCTTCTTCAACCTCCACACATGAGACTCTCTCTCATGTATCTCAAAGCCCTGAGGTTGCTCAATACAAATCTCCTCATGTATGATCCCATTGAGAAATGTGGTCTTCACATCTATTTGATGGATCTTCCAACCCATTTCCGCTACAATGGAGATCAAGCCCCTGATAGCTGTGTATCGAGCAACTGACGTAAAAGTTTCATCACAATAAATTCCCTCAACCTGTGAAAACCCATGCACTACAAACCTGACTTTGTACTTCTCCACACTCCCATCTGCCACATGCTTTAGCTTGTAAATCCAATGAGAAGTCACCACTAACTTCCCCTTAGGTCTCGGAACAATCTCCCATACATCATTCTTCATGATGGAATTTTACTCATCCATCATGGAATCTCTCCATACTGAGTGCTAGGAGGCCTCCTCAAAAGTAGAAGGCTCAGAATCTCGTGTACTAGCCACCAACAATAAGACCAATCTGTCAGGAATCTTGGTGGCTCCCACATCCTCCCTGGGTGCCCTAAACTCCTGATCTCCCTTTAAGGTATCTCGAAGCCAGTTAGGTGCCTTCATCCTTAGAGGTTGCTCCCACACTGGTCGGTCATCATAGGAATATATACCAGAGGTGGAAACCCTAGTATCTCATGAACCTAAAGTTGGTGTACCCTATAATCCTGATCCTGATCTTGATCTTGATCCCCTGTAAGGTTTACCTATAATTGTAGACCCATCACCTATCCCCGAAGACCCTACTGGCCTAACCACTGAACCTGGTGAACCTATGCCAACACTTTGTAGTCCTATAACCCTAAAAACCTGTGATCCTCACTACTACGTATATGGAACCTGTGAAACAACCTGAGGTGTAGGGACTTGCTGCTCTCCCTGCTCTGAATCTCTTAAATTCCTGAAGGCCCACTCCTCCTCAAACTTCACATCCCTTCTCACCACCACTTTCCTCTGAGAGGGAAGGTAAATACGGAAGGACTTCACAGTCTCATTATAACTCACAAATATGCCCTTCTCTGTAGTGGGCTCCAATTTTGTCCTCTTCTCTGAAGGGACATAAGAGTAAGTCAAACTACCAAATATCCAAAAATGGCCAACTTCAAACTTATTTCCTGAAAAGCACTCCTCAGGTGTCATATTCCCCACTCCCCGATGGGGACTCCTATTCTGAAGATATACAGTGGTGCTACAAGCCTCATCCCATAGAAAGAAAGGAAGTGACTGGTCATGTAACATAGCTTGGGCTGCTCCAATAATGGATCTATTCTTCCTCTTTGCTACTCCATTCTACTCTAGAGTATATGAAACTGTCAACTGTCTTCTGATCCTTTCCTGTCTGCAAAATTCATCAAACTCCTTGGAGGTATACTCACCCCCGTTATCTGATCTCAAGACTTGGATCTTCCTCCCTGTTTGGTTCTCCACAAGAGATTTTAACTCTTGGAACCTCTACAAGACTTCCTTAGACTTCTTTCTCTTCAGAAAGTAGATCCACGTCTTCCTAGAATGGTCATCAATGAACATCACATAATACTTGTATCCTCTCAAGGACACAGAAGACATAGGTCCTCATAAGTCTAAATGTATCAATTCAAGGGTACCTGCTGAACTTCTATCACTGCTTGAAAAGGTAGTCTTCGTGTACTTTCCCAAAGCACACCCCCTGCACACATCACTCTGCCCTATGCTGAACTCTGATGAAACTGTAACCATGTGTCTCAACAACCCCAAGGCTGGATGATGCAAGTGAGCCATCCTCCTATGCCAAAGCTCACAAATCTCATTGCCGCTGCTATGTGCCAAGGCATGCTGAGGTTAAAACAAGAGCCTATACAGTTTCCCACATCTTTCTCTAATGGAAACTAAAGCAGATGGTCCTGCAGTATTGGGAAAGATATACACGTTTCCATCTAGGAAAGACACCCAAAGACCCTGATCCTCGATCATGGAAACTGACACTAGGTTCTTCTTCATCCCAGGTACATACAATACATCCCGCAATACCATGGGACTCATGGATTCCCTTTGAAATGTAATGGTCCCACGTCCAACTACACTGAATACTGAGCCATCTACCAACACAATCTCCACATCTATATTTGTCTATGAAAGCTCGGAGAACATCTCACGAGCACTTGTCATGTGACTCGAGGCTCCACTATCTATGTACCAAGTGATGGAAGTAGATGCACTTTAAGAATGGTCTATCACACAGGAAAACTCCCTCTGTTTGTTAACATCCACACTAGTGATAATGGATGCTCTCTCTCTCTCTCTCAACATCCCCAATGCATAGTGAAAACTCACTCTGAAATCATGCTGCAAAATCATCGATCTCACCTGAAGCGGTTGTCTGCTACTGCTTCTTCTTCTTCTTGTTCGGACATGTAGCAGCATAGTGTCCCATATTGTGACATGCAAAGCACTTCACAGTGCTCATATCCTTCTTCTTCCCATCCTATTGCTGCTTGGCCCCACCCTTCTTGGGACACTTCTTTCTATCCCTTTTCCCCTTCATTGTCAATGCCACATCCTCCTCATATCCCCTACTAGTCGAAGCACTGCACTGTAAGAAACCCCTTCGAGTCTCCTCCTGAACAAATTCATCACATACTCTGTCCCAAGATGGTAAGTTCTCTCTAGCCACCAATCCCTAAAAAAACACAACCCAAGGTGCATTCACCCCATTCAGGGTTGTCCACACTAAATCAGGATTAGTAACTGCCACCCCAATAGCCACAAGCTCATCTCTCACCTGAGAGATCCTAGTAAGATAAGTCATACACATCTCACCTTTGACCATCTTGATGTTCTTCAGCTTCTCTCTTAGCACCATCTTCTTATTTTCATTAGTACTCTGAAACAACTCGGTCAAAGCACTCCACATCTCATGTGCATGATCCTTCTTGAAGATGTGAGGAACAACATGATCTTTAACATCATCCAATATAATCCTCATGGCTTTAATGTCCTTCTTCACAAAGGTTGCATGTTCTACTGCATTAGTGGCACTTGTAATGACAATGGGGTGAGCAGTAGTGTTGTCTACTACGTCACCCCATAGCTCATTCTCTCTCAACAAAATGACTATCCTGGCATTCCATGAGACAAAATTCCCTGCCCCTTTCAACCTATCCTCACTTCTCAATCCAACGGAAGCCATTTTTCCCAAAGAACGAGTTTCAGAAAAATGTACTACTGTCACAATTTTTTTTTGAATTCTGGAAATGACTGTCTCTCTGCTAAAATTTAGTTTTCTTCCCAAATCAGCTCTGATACCATGTATATTTTTCTCAAGTTTTCAGCCATCGGTTTCAAGTATAAAATTTATCACGGTTTATGACATTCTCAGGAAATAAAAGTGCTAGAAATAAACATTAAATTTCCAGACCTTAAAACAATGCTGTAACTCCACCTTTAACAGACAAGAAATAAATATTTAGCATGCCATTCAATCACATAGTACTCGAAAATTTTCGGCCAATGGCCCTGGAAAAACCCACAAGGGAAAAACTAGAGAGAGAGAGAGAGAGAGAGTTTATTATTTCTTTGGGATAAAAATCAGACATTAAATTTACAGTAAAAAATCCAACTTATCTCAACCTAGAAATTTGACCAGCAGACTATCTCGGTTTCCGTGATTTTGCTACCTTGATTTCTATGCAAAATCCCTTGAAAAATGTGCCAGAAATATCAGCAAAATTATGCCCTCAAAAACTGTGCCAACAACCTCAAAATTCATACTATACAGTCTTCATTTAATGCTGTTGTATGGCCTCGAAATCTATGCCAAAATTTTATTGATGCTACCTTGGGATGCGTGCTATACCTTCCCTCAAAATTCGTGCCCAATAAATTATTTCGAAATCTGTTCCAAATCTGTACTATATGGAACCATACTTTTTCTCCTCAAAAACTGTGCCAACATTAAATGCAGGTCATACCTCCCCGGTTCTTGTGCCAACAATAAATGCAGGCTGTACCACTTCCTGAAAATATGTGCATGCTAATTAGTGATGCCGTACTTCCTCCTCAAAATCTGTGGAAGCATTAATTGCTCGTCAAAATTCATGCCCACCAAAACTTCACTAGTAGGCTGCCTCGAAATTCATTCCCACCAAAACTTCACTGGCAGGCTGCCTCTAAATTCATGCCCTCTCTCCTTCAGCGCTCTCTTCTTCAATACTCTCACAAGAATGAAAATGCTTTTGCCTTTTCCTTGATTTTTGCCCTCAACCCTAGGTGGGTGAAGAGGCATCTAATCCAATGGCTTGGAATGAATTATATCAACGGTTGAAATTAAATGCTCATATTTTATTTCTAAAATATTAATTTCACTCACCCACCTAAACTTTTCAAACTCTGACTTTAATGCCTAAAGTCAAATTAAATGTCACTTAAGTCATTTAATGCAAGGTTCACTTTATTTCCCTTCACTAAGTGACTAAGGCTAAAGTCACTTAGGGGAACACTTCCCTAGGTACAAAATTAACAATTTTCTCCACATTAATTAAAGACGTTTTGTCATTTTATAGTACCATTAGGTTAATTGGTAAGTCAATATGATTGCAATTTATTAGTAAATATTTGTTGTTGTGTCTGACTAGAATATTTTTCGATAGCCTTAAGTTTTCCACACAACCTAGAAACACCGTTTTTGAATATTGTATTAGTTGTTGTTTGAGTTAAGGTTGCAACTTGTTTTAATGAAATTTGATAACCATTATGTTGAAAAACAATGAGCAATCGAATAAGGGAAATGCTAATGAAATAGTAGACCTTTGTGCATATTTATTTTGTATAGCACAAATGCTCGTTCATAGAATGACCTCTATTATATTCCCAATAAAAAAATGGTCCCATTCAACAACCAATGTAAATAATTTATCATGAGTCTCTTATTTATTTATAATTTTATTCTAAAAGGTTTCTTCTTTATACCAGGCTTAAGGAAAGAATGAATAAAATGAGGGAGAATTGTATAGTAGCTAGTTCTTTCCTTTACCTTTAAACTATTTTTTTTTCTAATCCCTACTGGTATACCTTTTATTTTGTTGGATAATCCTTTAGATTTGGCACTTGATCAATTGTTGGGTCAACATTAGTTTCTTAGCAAGAGTTGGTTGTTGATAAAATTTAGAGTACTTAAGAGGCTATTACAATCACTTGGACTAAAATTCTATTATAGAATGATCAAACACATTACCATCAAAACTGATTGCACACATTATAGTGCAAAATACAGAGCATCACTTTCCCTATGTATTGGTAAAGTGTGATAAATGTTATCCTAGACCTAATTAAAAGATAAATCTCCTTTAGACCCATAGAGGGATATCTCGCCTAGGGTTCCTTGAAACTACCTAAAATGATGGATCACTCATTATTACATATGTGATATGAATGACCTTTTCGACTGTTACTCAGTATTCTCTATAGTTTTGGACTTACTTAGTCTTACTTAATTAATTTTTGGAATTTGAGGTAAAAAATTCCATTTGCAATAGGAACATCTGTTGTGGGTCAAATTGGTTAACAAACACTCGGTAAGATAGGTGGACTATCCATCTAATCACCAAGAATCAATCCTAAGGAAAGCAATGAGATTTTTAGGAAAATGAAGGTTAACAGGGGAGAGAGGAAACAAGTTTGAAGGTCAAAGATAATTGTTAAGAACCTGTGTCAACCCTCCTCTTTATTTCATTAGTATATTTTGTTGGATTCATATGCTTTGTAAGTCGTTCCATTAGTATGTTGTATTATCCCACATTCATAGGGGGTAATAGTTTTTTACATTAGAATTAGTATATAAGTACATGTTGCGGCCAATGAAGGCATCCACAAATTATTTTGTATTGAGTTTTCTCAAAGGATTTTTCTCCCTCGAAGTGGCCCGCGACCAATAAAATATCTTCTGTGCTTTGTTATTTCAGTTATATTGTGTATTTTCATTGTTTATTGCAGGAGGTTCCCCACATCTGATATCAGAGCACTTTCTTGGGCTCGCTGGGTGGAATTTTCGCCATTTTTTTTCTTTTGCAGTGCTTCCTGATGTTGTGATTATTGCAGTAGTGCCTCTTCTTTGCATTTGTATTGTTCATTCAGATAAGGGAGTAAACCCTATTTGTCAGGGATGATTTTAAGGAACTATACTTATTTAAAAGTGTATAAATGTTGGAGAATCTTAACAATTCTTAAAATACCAACTATAAAATGTTTGGCGATATTATTCAAAAAATATGTTCATTTCCAAGGATTTTATATCGTTTATATAATAAATTGGCGATTTTTAGGGTGAAAAAAGTTTACCCCATCAAAATTGGGCAAAATGGGGCTTCAAAAATTGCAAAATGGAAAATCTTTTTTTGGAGAAAACCCCCTAAAAATAGCCCATGGGATAAATTTCGCCCCTAAAATTATCCTTGCTATCCGCTTTACTGTGGGAAGTACTTAAGAATAACCCTAAAACTCATTGTGAGGAGTACCATAGGGAACCCTAAGTAGCCCGCCATTGAGAGGACCTTCTAAGCACAAATGGAAACAACCCCTATCTAATTGAGTAGTTCCCACACGTAAGGTAAACCAATAGTTGTCGTTTGTGGCAAAGCAGTTATCAATTTTACCTGAGCTATGAAGTGAGGGGTACTTCCCCAACATGCAAGTCTTTAGACAACATTGGTGGTCGAGTGAATCCCTTAAACCTTTAGGAATCCAAACATACCTGTGGTCCATATGTATTTCCAGTTGATAAAGCATAGATTTCCAGAGCCCCCACAGATCATTTCCACTTAATTGAAAAAAAAAATCTGTTTTTTGGCCATATCTTCTTTCTTTTAGCACTGTTTCCCTTGAAAATTCACTGTAACCCCCATAATCCCATTCTGCATATTTCCTTCCTTGAGGACACTATCCCAAATTCCACTTTTGAAGCACAAAATTACACATTTGTCTATTTTTGGGGTTTACCATAACGTTTTCGACTCTCACCCAATTGCCTTCAAAATTTTCCACACTGTTCGTTTCCCATTTCTTCTTCCTTGTCCCTTTCAGACAAATTTTCCTATTCTTTCACCCCGCTTCTGAAATTCACATTTTCTGCTTCTCTGTCCCTTAGAAAGTGTCCAAAACCTAGTCAAACCCTAATTACCCACCCGAGTTTTTCCCAACTAAAAGCTTTTCCTTTCTAAAAACCTTTTTGATTTTGTTTTCTACCCATTTCCGAAAAAAAAATCTTGGTTATGGTTGTCACCCATGCAGTAGCAAATAAACAAATGGAAGAAGAACTTGCCTCCCTCAAGTCCAAACTCCAAGATATGTATGAAAAAATTATCATCCTCCATCTTAAGCATTCAGCCATGAGAAACCAACAACAACCTGAATCTTATGCAGACATTGGGTTCTCTTCTTCCAACAATTTTCATGGGCTGAAGCTTGATTTTCCTCACTTCAATGGTGATGATCTGACTGGATGGATTTACAAGGCAGAACAATATTTTATTCTACATAACACTTTTGGTGTAAATAAAGTCCCACTTGCATCCTTTCATTTGGAACATGAATCCATTCAATGGTTCTGTTGGTACATCAAGGCTCATGCAGAGCCAAAATGGACATATTTTTTCCAAATCCTTTTGCAACAATTTGGCCCTAGTGCTTTTAATGACTTCACAGGAGCACTCCCCAAACTTCTCCAAACTGGAACTGTGAGGGAGTGTCAGACCAAATTTGAGAAACTGGCCAATCACACAGAAATATTGTCTGATGCATTGTACAAGATTTGTTTTATTAGTGTTCTGAAGGATGCAATATGATTTGAGGTTAAAATGTTCTCTCCCAACAAAATGATGGAATCCCTATGGTTGGCTAAGTTGGCGAAGGACAAGATAATAGCTCAACAATGCTCCAAATCCACTTTTGTTCTATTCAAAAATATGATTCACCAAATACCTCCAATCTTGCTAGCTCCTAGAACCACTCCTATCAAGCATTTGTTTGAAGTCAAGATGCAGGAACGTAGAGAGAAAGGGATTTGTTATAATTGTGACGAGAAATTCATCCAGAGACATCGATGTGCTGAGCAAAATATCTATCTTTTAGATGTGGATTCTCCACCTGCACTTGAAATTTTTTATGATGCTCAGGATCCAATAGATGATGAGGATGACATTCATCAGCTGCCTACTGACCCTCCTGCTTAGGACAACCATCCACCCCACAAACAATGCCAGTCAGGGGTTTCTACAAAAATATCCCTCTTACAATACTCATTGATTCTGGTAGCACTCATAACTTCATTGACCCCATCCTTGCTCAAGATTTGAAGTCATGATTGCCAATGGGGGAACCTTACCTTGTAAAGGGAAGTGTCATAATGTGCGAATATCTATTGGAGATTATAACTTGCGCTCTAACATATTTTCCTTTCCCTTAGGTGGATGCGATGTTGTTTTGGGCACTCAATGGTTACGCACACTTGGACCCATTTTATGGGATTTTTCTGAACTTTGGATGCGGTTTTTCATCAATGGGAAAACACACACATTGAATGGATTATAACCACGGTCTCTCAGGATCATCAATTCCCATCGCATGGAAAATATCCTTAATAAGAATTCATGTGGTGTCATTGCTCGGCTCCATTTCATTCAGATACAACCTTCAATGGTCTCAACTACTCCCTTGGATCTACAACAAATTTTGGATCAATATGCATGTGTTTTTCTTGAGCCAGTGGGATTTCCACCTTCAAAACTGGAGGACCATCATATTCCGCTCCTTCTTGGAAGAATCCCTCCCAACATCAAGCCTTATCATTACCCATTTCACCACAAGATAGAGATTGAGATGCTTGTTCAGGACTTACTGAAGCAAGGTATTATTTTCCCTAGCACTAGTTCCTTCTCTTCACCAGTTCTTCTTGTCTGAAAAAAGATGGGTCATGACGCCTCTGCATTGAATTTGAGCACTTAATCACATGGCAATCAAGGATAAGTTTTCAATTCCTGTTGTTGATGAGATTCTAGATGAGCTTCATGGTGCTCATTTTTTCTCAAAGTTTTATCTTCGTTATGGGTATCACCAAATTTGAGTTCATGAGGATGATGTCCCTAAAACAACTTTCCGCACACATGATGGCCACTATGATTTTTGGTCTTTCCATTTGGCCTCGCAAATTATCCTTCCACATTCCAGGCATTGATAAATAAAATATTCTGACCCTACTTGCAAAAATTCATTCTAGTCTTCTTTAATGATATTCTGATCTATTGTAAAACATGAGCTGAGCATCTCCAACATCTGGATCTTGTACTGCAACTTTTTTTTATCATCATTTCCATTCCAAATAGTCTAAATTTGTTTTTTGGCAGAAGGAAGTACATTATCTCGGGCATATTGTTTCAACACAAGGTATTTGCGTAGATCCTTCCAAAATAGATGCCATGAAAAATTGGCCGCATCCTCAGACACTCAAGAACCTTCATGTGATTTTGGGACTGACTAGGTACTACAACAAGTTTGCCAATGATTATGGGAATATTGCAGCTCCATTAATAGATCTACTGAAAAATGATTCTTTTACATGGACACATGCTTTTGAGTGTGCATTTGACAAACAGAAACAAGCTATGTGTACCACACTTGTTCTAGCTATTCCTGATTTTTCTAAGCCCTTCAATATTGAGAGTGATGGTTGCGAAAATGGACTTGGTGCTATCCTCCTTCAATATGAACATCCCATTACATTCGGTAGAAAATCCCTTTCTAGTAATAATTTAGTCGCCTCTACATATGAGAAGGAAATAATGGCTGCTTTTCATGCAGTACAAAAGTGGCGGCCATACCTTTTATGGAATCATTTTTGCATCAAGAATGATCACCATAGTCTGAAATATTTCCTTGGAACATTGGGTCTCATCCCAAAAACAATATAAATGGGCTATAAAACTCATGGGTTGTGACTATGAGATCACTTACAAGAAGGATAAGGAAAATCTTGTGGCGGATTCTCTTTCTCACACATTTTATGACCATGTTTCTCTTTCAACTATTTCTATGCCTATTCCAAATTAGTTACAATTTTTTCAGCAATGCTATGTCAATGAATCTTCATTATCTGAAATCATCCAACACTTGGACAGGAACCCTTCTACTGGACCGCATTACTCTTGGGATGGTTCTTCTCTGAAATACAAGGGTCGTCTTGTGCTTCCCCAGAGGACATATCTTCAACAGGTTGTCTTCTATGAACTCTATTCTTCTCCATATATAGGGCACTATAGGTTCCTCCAAATGTATGAGCAGGAACAATGTAACTTCTTTTAGAATGGAATGAAATGGGAAATTCAATATATGGTGGCCGAATGTGATACCTACCATAGCCACAAGGGTAAAATGACACTCCTTCCCGTATTGCTCGAACCCTTTCCCATCCCTACAAGGATCTAAACAGATATTTTGATGGATTTCATTGAAGGGATCCCTAAATCTGGAGGAAAGAATGTAATCTTGGTTTTGGTTGATCAACTCTCCAAACATAGTCATTTTTGTGCTCTCATCCATCCATATACCGCCTCCTTAGTCACACATATTTTCATGGACCAGATATCCCGTATTCATGGAATCACTTCTTCCATTGTCTCAGACCGTGATGCAACTTTCACAAGTCATTTTTGGACAAAACTATTTCGCCTCACTGACACCAAACTGAATATGAGTTCAAGATATCAACCACAAGCAGATGGTCAAACTGCAGTCATCAACAAATGATTGAAAACTTATCTTCGTTGCTTCACTTCTGAACAACAACATCAATGGAAAAAGTGGCTCCCTCTCGTTGAATGGTGGTACAATAATTCCCACCATACGGCATCTAAAATGACTCCAGATGAAGCAGTTTATGGCCAATCACCTTCAGTTCTCTTTCCATACACCCCCATTAGTTCACCAGTTCAGGAAGTTGACATGGTTCTTCGAAAATGAGTTCAGATTCTTCGCATTATGCAGAACAATCTTCACATGAGAAGAAACCACATGAAACAACAAGATGACCAACATTGTTCTGAGCGCACTTTCAAGTCAGTGATATGGTTTTTCTTCGTCTACAGCCTTAGAAACAATCCTCCTTGAAAATCAAAGGGAGTCAGAAGCTGGCTCCAAAGTTCTTTAGGCCATATAAGGTTCTTCAGAAGATTGGGTTCGTTTCTTATAAATGGGAACTTCCTCCTTCTTCTCACATTCACCTAGTATTTTATGTCTCCTATCTTAAGAAAGTGATTAGCACCAACATTAGAGCACAAGATATTTTACCAAAAATGGATTATGCTAGAATCCATCTTTTGGAGCCGAAGACCATCTCCAATAAGTGCACTCATAAGCTTCTCTCTCGGCCCGTCAAAAAGCTATTAATTCAGT
Source organism: Pseudotsuga menziesii (assembly GCA_001517045.1). Taxonomy (NCBI): domain Eukaryota; kingdom Viridiplantae; phylum Streptophyta; class Pinopsida; order Pinales; family Pinaceae; genus Pseudotsuga; species Pseudotsuga menziesii. Next base: position 538,403 of record LPNX010809632.1, on the reverse strand, counting down.
GAAATGACATGCAACCAGAGGATGCTAAATGGAAACCACTCGTTCATATTCATCAACATTTTCCACATATAAATATTTGAGGACAAAGCTTTTCTAAGAGGGAGGGGATGTTAAGAACCCATGTCAACGCTCCTCTTTATTTCGTTAGTATATTTTGTTGGATGCATATGCTTTGTAAGTCATCTCGTTAGTATGTTGTATTATCCCACATTTATGGGGAGTAATAGTTGTTTAGATTAGACTTAGTATATAAGTACGTGTTGAGGCCAGTGAAGGAATCCACAAATTATTTTGTATTGAGCTTGCTCAAAAGAGGTTTCCCCCTCGAAGTGGCCTGCTATCAATAAAATCTCTTATGTGCTCTGTTATTTCATTTATATCGTGCATTTTCATTATTTATTGCATGAGGATCCTCGCAATAATGCACTACGCTACAAATTTAGATTCACCTTAGTAGTAGGAAAGATGCATGCATGTTTGGGGGATAGTGTGGCCCATATGAATCTCTCACTAAATTATAGTATGAGAGAAGCATAAAGTGTGGCCCATCTGAATCTCCCACTAAATTATAGTTTGTGTCTAGCCACCCAATCAATGGACAGACAAACTTTCATGCTAAATGATTCAGGTGGGAATAATTCAGCTACTACTAATTCACTTGTCAAACCACATGGTTTGACCATCAATACCTCAACTAGAAGAGTGGAAGTATCATGCTCCTCTTGTGGCATCAACAAAAAAATCCTTTCACGCAATTTTCATCCCCACATGATGTGGCTGAAATAGAAGTGTGGGGTGAAGAGATGTGAGCCAAATCCCTACAATGCTCATCAAACAAGATAATGGACCCACAAATTCCTCCATTAGTTTTCTGAGTGATAGTGTGATCATGTGCCTCCTCCAAAATTGTACAACATTTTCCTAGAGGTAACTCATAATCTCTTAGGAACCGTGCAAGTGCTTGATCTTCATATTACTTGACCTCAAACTCCTCAAGCACATGCAAATCAGAATGCACCTCATGTGCATGTGTATGGGAGGTATATAATAGCTGCAAAATAAGTCTTTGCTGCTGTTCACATGTCAAGACAATGTCAGTCACAACACAAAAATTATTGCAGAAATAAAAAAAATTCCTCCCAAGGTCTTCATTCCAAATATGTCTCTATGGAACTCAACAGGTGCTCCCCTCTTCATCCAATGGCTCAACTCTCTACCATTGATCCAAGGGTGCAAAAATCCATCAATTGACCCACACATTGAAAGTATGTGTAGATATAATGCCTTCTTGTCAAAAGTGGCTGCACACACATGCCTTTTCTGCTGCTTGTAATTCATAGAAAAATCAACAATATTAAAAACAATTTTCTTGCAACAAGACATAAAACTTTTGCCTTCCATATTTTCCTCTTCAGTGATTCCTCTATCCAACCATCCAATGGATGAATCAGAGGTATTTATTGCTGATTTATATGATCTATAATTATCCATCTCTTCTGTAATAGGATCTATCTCCCATGGGGACAAATCTTGATCCCCCTGTTGTGCATGAGACACAAACCAGAAAAATTTCTTCACCCAATGTTCATTCCCCATTGGTGTTTGTGAATCTAGGACATGTGGGAAAGAACTATGAACCTTCTTTGCATGTTTGCAACCTTCAGTAATCAGACTTATGGCTGAAACTTTTTCATTATTAGCTGGCCCAAATTGGGTGCTCTCATCCCACTCTTCCATGTTAGAGTGATTGTATTCAAGGAACAACTCAAGTTTCCTTGCAAAGAAATCAAGTGCTTGGTTCTCATAAAAATGTTCTGCACACTCTTTAAGCACATACCAAATATAATGCTCCTCATGGTCCACCTAATCATGAGTTTCCTTCATGGATTTTTTTATGCCATTTACCCAAAAGGGATGACTCTCAGGAAATATTGAGGATTCAGTCAATTCTTTCCACTCTTGTTGGAATTGTTCTATCTTCATTTGTGATTCTAAGAGGGCACTTTGAGTGTATCTCAAAGAATATTGGGTGGCCAACAAATCACCTTTGAGCTTGTAGTTCTCTTCTTCATATATGCAAATACTTTCTTCATCATGTAGTGATGCTTCTTGCAATAAATCAACAAGCTCAAACATGTCATTTTTATCTGAAAGCAATTGTGAGAAATTACCTTTGATTGTGGACAGTGCTTTCTGGATATTCTCCATGGCTTCAAAGGAAGATTGGTCTTCCATTAAAGCAGCTTCCCAACACATCTTTGACATTGAAGCATGAGTGTCATGGAGAATTTTCAGGGCCTCTTGGATCTTTTGTTCATCCATCTTCAATGACCCTGCAAGAAGATGAGGTTCTTGTAGATGTTCCTCCTCTTCATTTTCCATCATCGGATCAATTTCATGCAGTGCACTTGAGGTTTTGAAATCTGATCCATATGTCATTGCTGCAATATATTCATATTTTAAGTCCTCAACAACATAATTTTGGATGCAAATTACATGCTCATTCATCCTTGGTGCACCAGAAAGATATTCTCTCGAAGTTTCATCCTTCATACTACATTCATTTTTGACACCAGAATTCTAAACCTCATCACTAGGGGGCTCAACCATTATGAACTCTTCACTAGAAGTGGCTTCCATATCAAAATTACAAAATGACACATACAAATCAGAATTTACGAACTCGCCATGTGTGATGTTCTCCTCCTTATGTGGTGGAATTATGATGCCTTGTTCACCCACCCATTTCTCTACTTCACACCCTACTGAGATGTGCTCAATTTGTGCTTCCTTGTGAGGCTCAAGGGGTGATTGTAAATATGAATCATGTTTATCTTTTGGATCAGATCCAAAATATGTCTCACCATCATCAATCTGCCCCATCTCTTCTGCACTTATCTTGAAATTAGACACAAAGAAATTTGGATTCATCTCACCTTCCACGTTTCCAACAATTATATGGTGGACTATTGGATCTTTAGTTGTGCATGGATCTTCTTCATCTCCTTCTGATGGAGGATTTGGTGATTCATCATCCTCACGGATGCTGCAAATATGCTGATCTCTCTTTCGGGAAAACCCAAATAATTTCTCAAAGAACCCATGTACAGATGGCTCTAGTGATTCTTCACTTTTTGGTCCTCTTTTCTTCCCCTTTACTTTGAGAAGTGGAACAACTTAGTTCCTTTCTTGATGGATTATTGGTATTCAAAGAAACTACATGTGTTAATGTTTTTGAAAACATGGACTCTCCATCTTTATTTTGTTCATGGTGAGAGACACTACTACTCCCTTCTCCATGTTTGCTTTCCAACTGCTTGGCAAGGAATTCTCTAGTCTCTTGATCGAACTGGATGATGCTTTGAGATACATATTTCAGCCCTTTCAATGTTCTTTGCATAAAAATTCTTAAATATTCTCTATCATCCAATTTTGAATGCTCTCCTTCCTCATGCAACTCAAAGTATAAATCTTCCATGACTGGAACTAATTCCATGACTGGTGTGCAGACCTGAACACTTTAATTCTGTAATTTTACTTAAACAATTCTAAAATTTTAATTGGTTCACACGGAGCCTTCTCGGATGGGACAAAACAAGGGTTTCTTTTGGGAAATTTTGCAGAGGACAAGAGTGATCAATGGGAAGAAAACAAAGATATTTCAGACATGAAATTTCCTCTCCCCTAACACATTTATATCTAGTTCCATTTAGGGTTCAGAGTCTGCACCGCGGAAACCTACTACCATGCTTCTGAGCAGCCAAACCATGAAACTAAGGAGAGTCGTTCGGTCTGTTTCAATCAGAGGCTTTGAGAAACTTGCAGAGGTTTGTTCCAGCATTAATGTAACATAAAAAGGGTATTTAGATAGTTTTCTGAGGTTTTGGAAAGTTTAAGGTGTTTTGGGTGAGTTTGGGGATTTCTGGCAATTTTGGTCAAGAGAAACCCTATGTAGAGGAGGATCCAAAAGGGTAGTACAAACCAAAAAAAAGGGTTATATAAATTTATATGGGAAGGTAGGCTTGTTAGTGACCCATAGGAACTGACAAAGCTCAGTTTTAGTTTACAGAAATTTTTTTACATCAGTTTTAGTAAAACTAGTTATTTTCCAATGCAAATCTAGACTAGGTTGACTTAAAATGAGTAAATATCAGCCATTTCGAATCAGATTGGAATAAAAATTGCAGATAATGTTTATGATATCATATAACATCTAATAAACTTGAAATTACTATCATCAATTAACTATAACACTCTCTTTAACATTGTGCATCATTACAATGTATTTTATTGACATAATAAAAGGAAGGGCATGGAGGTTTGAACCCTTAAATATTGAAAAATATTGGACCTGTTAATGAAATATGATGTATAGTAATGGATGGATGTATGCTTCTAACAAGTCCTGAATCAACTCAGAGAGGCTGCTCCATAGCTCCAATGTAACCTGCAATGAGAAAGGGAGAAGAGGGGAAGAGGAGAGAGGGAATGAGAACCTTGTTAAATTTTCATATGCTTAGCTAAGACATCAGTATATCATTTCATTTTTCATAATAAAATCATATAAACAGGATCACTGAAAGAAATAGTATCACAAGAACAACACAGATTTATCCTGGGAAAACCCTAAAGGGAAATACCCAGCAAAAGCTTCCTGAATATAGATGCCCCAAAAAAGGTAAAAGGTAAAACCAACAAGGAGATCAAAAACCTGATCCTCCTCCTTCTCCAGCAACTTCTTTCCTCCACAAGTGCGCTATTCCAAGTGAGTGTATGTGCCTCAAATGAGGAGCACTACACCTCTATTTATATTCATCCGTTCACTTAAGTTAACTCATTTGACATGTAGGCTCGAGTTAAATCATGTAGGCTCGAGTTACACATGTAGGCTCAAGTAACCACACTAGGGTGCTGATGACCCACCTTTACAATTAGAGGGGACTACCTCATGACTCTTATTAGTTCTTCTGATTAGGAGCATCAGGGTATAATGTAATACAAGTGGTTCTCCCGGTAGGACCATCGGGGACCACAAAAGATACATATAGAATATTCTTCGAAGTTACAATATTTCAACACTCCCCCTTAACGAGAAGGGTATTCTACAGCAACATCAACAACAACAAGAGTATAGGTAGGGGACATCATCAACATCAGTAGGGTAACACATCTATAAATCATTGCAAGCTTTTCAACATCATGTAGTCTTCATCTTCAATCTTTAGTCTTCATCATCAGCAACATCTTCAATCTTTGATTAGCAACATCTTCAGCATTTTGATCTTTCAACAACATCTTCAGCACTTGGACCTTTTGATCAGCAACATCTTCAGCACTTTGACTGTTCGATCAGCAACAACATCTTCAGCATTTTGACCTTTCGATCAGCAACATCTTCAGCACTTTGAATTTTTTTTTTTTCGATCAGCAACAACATCTTCAGCATTTTGTCCTTTCGATCAGCAACATCTTCAGCATTTTGACTTTTCGATCAGCAAAAACATCTTCAGCATCTTGACCTTTCGATCAGCAGCAACATCTTCAGTACTTTGATCTCTCAATCAACAATATCATCATCAACACGTTGCCCTTTCGATCAGCAGCAACATCATCATCATCATATTCTGATCTGTCGATCATAATCATCATCACATTCTGATCTTTCGATCAAAAACATCATCATCATACTCTGATCTTTCGATCAGAAACATCATCAACATAGAAATATCATCATCATACTCTGATCTTTCGATCATAAACATTATCAACATACTCTGATCTTTTGATCAGAAACATCATCATCATAGTGCGTCATCATCATACTCTACTCTTTATATTAGTACATCATCATCATCATTAGCAACAACCTGCAATCAACAATTCAAAGACAGAAAGTCTTTGGATCATTTTTGGACTCAAAGTCCAGGGATGATACAATCCCACCACATTCTCAACAACCGAATTTACTGGATTGATTACGGGAGAATCAGTCCCTATCACTTTAGGACTAAGTCCAAGGATGATGCAATCCTACCACATTATCGACGACCGAAGTCACCGGATACAATTACAGGATAATCACTCCCTATCACTTTAGGACTTGAGTCCAATGATGATGCAATCCTACCACATTCTCGATGACTGAAGTCACCGAATACAATTACGGGATAATCACTCCCTATCACTTTAGGACTTGAGTCCAAGGATGATGCAATCCTACCACATTCTCGACGACCGAAGTCACCAGATACAATTATGGGATAACCACTCCCTATCGCTTTAGGACTTGAGTCCAAGGATGATGCAATCCTACCACATTCTCGACAACCGAAGTCACTGGATACAATTACGGGATAATCACTCCCTATCACTTTAGGACTTGAGTTCAAGGATGATGCAATCCTACCACATTCTCGATGACCGAATTCACTAGATACAATTACGGGATAATCACTCCCTATCACTTTAGGACTTACGTCCAAGGATGATGCAATCCTGCCACATTCTTGAAAACCAAAGTCTCCAGATCACTTTAGGACTATGTCCAGGGATGATACAATCCCACCACGTTCTCGAGGACCAAGGTCACCGGATCTATTGTGGACAGATGTCCCAGGATGATACAATCCCTCTTCATTCTCGAAGACCGAGGTCTCCGGATCACTTTAGGGCAAATGCCCAAGGATGATACAATCCCACTGCAACATCACTACTCCCTCTTTCGAGGAAGGTCTTTCTGAACAACACCAAGCTTGTCTTGAAACTGTTCGAACTCCACTCGAGGCAGAGCCTTCGTCAATACATCATCATCCAAACCATCATCATCCACATCTTCAATATCTGAATACTGATCTATCACCATCTGTATCTCCAGTATGTGAATACTAAAAGCATCATCATCTATATATTCAGTATAGAAATACTGAAATCATCATCATCTCTATATTTAGTATAGAAATCGGGAATCACCATCATCTATATCTACAGTATGTGAATACTGAAATATCATATATATCTTCAGTATGGGAATACTGAAATCATCATCATCTATATCTTCAATATGGGAATACATCATCATCTCTACATTCGGTGTAGAAATACTAAATCACCATCATTTGCATCTATAGTATAATTATCTTCATCTTATCTTGTATGTAGAAATACTGGATTTCTACGTGTTACGTGGAACACAGGGTTCTTTGTCATCACAACTGTGGTTATCACATAGAATCATTTTTGTGTCCATCTTCAGGTCAAAGAGACCTGATATCAGCTTCTGAAGCCATATGGCTTCATAACTTAGTAGAGCAATCTGTTATGTATTCTGCTTCAACCATGCTAAGAGAAACATTGGACTGTTTCCTGCTAAACCATGAACTCATAGCAGACCTCAAACAAAAGAGAATACCTGATGTGCTTTTCCTATCTGAGATACTTCCAGCCCAATCTGCATCTATGTAGCCATACAATCTATAGTCATGGCTACCATCATAGTATAGACCAAAGTCTATAGTCCCTTTCAGATATCTCATCACATGTTTTGTAGCTACTAGGTGAACCCATCTTGGTTGAACAAGATATTGACTTAAGGTGTTCATAGCAAAACAAATGTTTGGTCTGGTATTTGTTAAGTGCATCAATGACCCAGTGATCTGTCTGTAGTGAGTCACATCCACTAACTCTAATGAGTCATCAGCTAACAGCTTCAGGTTGGAGTCCATGGGTGTGGCCATGACTTTGCATTTCAACATATTGAATCTCTTCAATATCTCTACCACATACTTTCCCTGGTTGAGAAAGATTCCTTCTGAACTTTTCCATACTTCCAGACCTAGGAAATAATGCATTAACCCAAGGTCTTTCATCTCAAATTATTCTGCTAGTTTCTTCTTGCTTTCCATGATCTGTTTTTCATTCCCTGTCAAGAATAAGTCATCCACATATAGTAATAGAATGATAGGTACAACTTCTACAACATTATAGGAAATTTTAGGATCAAATTTATTCTTGGCAAAGCCCATGCTCATCAGGAAACTATCTATTCTTTCATACCAAGCCCTGGGAGCTTGCTTCAGGCCATAGAGGGCCTTCTTCAACTTGCATACTTGATTCCTTTTGTCTTCAACTTCAAATCCTAGTGACTATTCGATGTAAAACTCTTCCTCAATCATACCATAAGGAAGTCTTGTCTTTACTTCATCATGGAAGAAACTACCATGATAGTTTTGAAGGAAGTGTACCTTGCTTCCTGGAGTAAGTGTCTCTTCAGAATTAATTCCCTCTTTCTGATAGAAACCTCTAGTGAAAACTCTTACCTTACTTCTATCAGCAACATATCTTGCAAATCGATTTGGAAGATACCACATTCTTGCTTTCCAATTTGAGTACTATATCCCAAACATCATTCTAGTATCACAACATCTTCTATGAGTTTGTCTTCTCAGGTCATCAACATATCCTAGTCTTCTGCATTCAACCTTGAAGGTTGGAACCCATTTTACTCTTGGTAAATTCTCGATCCATCACAAAGCTATCCATCATGTCGTACCATGTCGAACTCAGATATAATTTTCTGTAGTCACTACCCCTGAAGTGGAGTATCATCTTCCCTCTTCATTCTGTACAGATGGTTCTATGCTTGATATATACTGGTCAATAGAGTATGTCATCTCATAGTCTATTCTTTCTGGGGAGAATCACGAACCTTGCTTCGTACACTTGTTCCATCATATCGTATACATCATTCCCCATGATCAACTGTTATTCTTTGATCATAGCTTCTTTCATAGCATTCTTTTCTTCATCTTGAGTTATCTCTTGTACCCATGGTGGTCTTCATCCTTCAAGGTGGATCTACCACTCTCTGAAGCTCTTTCTTCTGTCATGATGTCTCTGACCCTGGGAGCTTTAGATTCATGTTTATTGGAGTGGATCTTGAATTGTCATCACTTGTTCTTCGGAACAAGTCTCATCCTTCTTTTCTTGTAGGAGGTTGTTCATGACCTTTCCTACAATTCAAATGCACCAATTGCATGGTTAGAACTATTTCATAAAACATATGCATAACGACAAATTCTTATGCATCATGCAACTGTTTAGTCAATACAATATTCATCCATATCTCACATAAACTTTCTAGATGCCTTCCATTTCCACCATGACATCATTGAGCACTAATCCAATATGTCATCAAAGAGGTTTGATAAGTAACAATGGAGAGTTGTATAGCACCATGAGCTACTTACCCATCACATGCATATTAGCAGTATACAATCATTAATGCAAAAAAGAATACATCAACTGAATATAATCAAATGTATAACAAAACAATATCATGAAATGACAATTGAATACTTATCTTTATTTGTTTCATGGGTATACTCCTTCTTGAGTCTTCAGCTTCATTGTCTTCTTCAGCATCGTTTCTTATCCAAATTATGAGGTGGATAAGAAGTTCTTCAAGAGTTGAGATCTTCATATTCCTCATTGATTGAGGGATCTTCTTTGGAAGATGAGAGCTTGATCTTCAGAGACGAGCTTCTTCTTCTTCCCAAAGTCTGCTGAAAGTAATCACTTCCTTCTGGAACACATTTATTAAATGAATGAATTCTATGATCCCGAGAGGCCATTCAAGGTGGCCATCACCACTTCTGCATTCTTCACTTCTTCTTTCCCCGCTTGAAGTTGTTCTTTTATTTGAGAGATCCTTATGACTGCATGGTCTCTGCATTCTGGATCTTCACATTCTTCAACTGGTTTCTTAAGGTTATATTCTGATCTATGTTCTTCCCTTCAAATAGCTTGGTCAAGGAATCAAACCTCATCGATGTATTTAGGGAAGACACTTGAAGTACAAGTTGATTTGTAACTGAATCATCAATGATCTTCTGGGTTTTGACCAAGTTCTTCTTGAGAAAGGCTTCTAGCCTCATCTCCTCTGAAACTGGAACCTCTATGCTCATGTAGGTGTCCTATCCATTTTCTTCAGAGAGATCATATACTTCTAGGCTTGGAATTTGTCAACTTCACCAAGATTATCATCAATATGATGTCATAGATCACTTTGAAATGAGAACCTCAAATGAACATAGCAAAGGATTAGATCTTACCGATTTGAGGTGTCTGTCCTGGTTCCGGAGCTGGCTGATCTAGGGTTTGTCACAGAAACCATAATTTCAAAAACTTGGAATATTTTAGATATGATTGGCTATATAGATAGATCTCTTCAAATGGAGCTGTCCAATGTACTCCATTTCTTAAAACAGTGGAGGGAAGCTCCCGGAACAGGAAGCCCTAATTTTCCAATTTCTTCAGCAGAAACTCCTATTACTGTTTCTATGATATATCCGAAATTTATGCTCCTATGTATATAAAATTTTGTACTGAGATAACCTCACATGTCCTTGATCTAACACCATACATTTCATCAGAATTGGTTTCACCATTTGGGATTTATGATCCTTTTCCCAAGGTGACCTGTTACAGGACTGTTCACAACAACGAAGTTGTACGGAATGCCACATGTCACTGGTTCATCTTCTGAGTCTGATATTCAAACCACCGAAATTAAAGTCCGTTCCCTTTCTGGAACATCTTCCGTAATTCCATTTAGACCTCTGTACCCCAAGATATTGCAATTCTCCCCAGGTGTCCTGTTTAGGGATGAATTCTGGAAGAGGCTGGAACCCTAACTTGGAGAGAATATATCTCCTGGAATACAACGAATATAAGGATAAATTTTGGTTATAGTGTTCATCAGGATTATATATTCATTCCCTGCAATTTTTAGCTCCTTATCCTTCTCCAATATCGGAATATAGCTACTGTACCAAAACGTAGCAGTTTTAGTATTTAGGGTTTTTCTAGCTCGGGGTCAAACTAGGGTTTGACTTTCCCAGAGTTTCACCCAACCAAATTTCTTGATCCAGGTCTCTAAAATTAGGTTTTGATGAGGAGAAAAATCCTATGCTGGTCTCACTCAAAAATTCCTCTTCTGTAGAAAGCCCTAATTTCCATATCGAAAACTGAAAATTCTCGGAATCGAATTCCGCTTCGACAGAAAGATGCACCTTTCAAAGGAGAGTCAGCCTAGCCTTCTTTTGCTGATTGATTGTGGAGAGAGAACCAAAAAATAAGAATCCCTAGCTTCTGTAGCTTGTGAAAGCTGCCCTATTAAGGTTAGCTCTGATTCCATGTTAAATTTTCATATGCTTGGCTAAGACATCAGTATATCATTTCATTTTTCATAATAAAAGCATATAAACAAGATCGCTGAAAGAAACAGTATCACAAGAACAACACAGATTTATCCTGGGAAAACCCTAAAGGGAAAAACCCAGCAAAAGCTTCCTCAATATAGATGCCCCCAAAAAGGTAAAAGGTAAAACCAACAAGGAGATCAAAAACCTGATCCTCCTCCTTCTCCAGCAACTTCTCTCCTCCACAAGTGCGCTATTCCAAGTGAGTGTATGTGCCTCAAATGAGGAGCACTACACCTCTATTTATATTCATCCATTCACTTAAGTTAACTCATTTGACATGTAGGCTCGAGTTAAATCATGTAGGCTCGAGTTACACATGTAGGATCAAGTAACCACACTGGGGTGCTGATGACCCACCTTTACAATTAGAGGGGACTACCTCATGACTCTTATTAGTTCTTCTGATTAGGAGCATCGAGGTATAATGTAATACAAGTGGTTCTCTCGGTAGTAGCATGGGGGACCACAAAAATACATATAGAATATTCTTCGAAGTTACAATATTTCAACAAACCTTGGGGCACATCTCCCAAGAGTCTGAGGAACAAGACTCAGCAAGGAAGCCTTAGCTTCATAAACATCAACATAATAAACATTTAGACTGAGAAATTGAGCTCCAATTGTCTTTAAATAAACCTGGGTGACTTGTTGAGCAAGTCAATCACTTGTTAAGCAAGTTACCACTTGCTAAACCCTAACCCTAGCCACAAATTTGACCTTCTTGAGGAAATTAGCATGTGTAAGACAATGAAGATGTTTCCTTTTCATCCACCTTCATCCAATTTGGAAACTTTGCTTTCCTTGACCCATAGTTGTTGTTTTTCCTTATTACAGCTTTTATTGGCTTTCCTATTTTTATGACTGAACTCCAAAAAGGAAACTGCACCCTCCTTTGTCAATTGTTGCCTCTTTTGTATTTGATTGCTTTTTTCATATATTTTGGAACTTTCCCTTTTCTTGTGTGGTTGATTTTGTCATACAGTTTCTAATTTTCCCTTGGCAAGTTGGCTTGCCCAAGTGGCCCTCCTGTTAATGGAAACTTATTTTCCACCTAATTACTTGCATAATAATATTTAATGACAATTAATATACCAAGTACATGCCTCATAAGTGACATTTAAATAAAATATACTAGGTTAATTTATTTAATGCATATTTTGACCCCCTTGGTGCTAGGCAAGGTCAACACTTCTAGCAATCAAAATGTGGGGATATGACATAGTGATAATAGAGATGATGATGTTTCAGATGATGATGTTACATATGATGGTTTAGTGTTTACACACTGATGTCGGCAAGAAGATGATTCAGTATTCACATACTGATGCTATAGAAGATGATCCAGAAGATGAAGCAACAGAATATGATTCAATAGAATATTATCCAGAAGATGATTCAATATTCATATACTGATGGTGGAGGAGATGATCCAGAAGATGATAGAAGATGATTGAAGAAAATAATTTAGTATTCACACACTCAGATTGCAGAAGATGATCGAGCTGAGATCGAGGATGTAGATGTATGATGATGTTCCAAAAATTCCCATGACATATAGAGTCTCACTAGTCAATTGTAGAGTTGTAATAGTAGCAGTTGCTACTACTGTTGAATGCCTTCCTAGTTAAGAGGCAGTGTTAAAGTATTGTAATTTCAAAAGATATTCAAGATGTATTGTATTCCTCCTTCTGGAGAAGATTTTGGTATTTTTAGATTCATTGAAAGATACAATGTAAGCCTTCGGATGTAAGTCGGGTCAATAGTACTCAAGTGTCAATATGATAAGTGTTATTTGTGGTGTCTAGTTGGACAAGTCAGACGACTCAGTTAGAGAAGTCGGCCCTCCTAGGTTAGAGGTCAAGTCAACTGAAGAATATAAATAGGGAAAAGCTCCCCTTCATTTGTACTCACTCACTCAAGTTGTTTTGCAAGAGAGAGAAGAACTAATGCGCCAGAAAGAAGTTAGAAGTAGTTGTCTGGGTTTTACAAAGTTACCTTGGCTCAATAATTAAATAAGTTCATTAAAATCAAGTCTTTGTTTTAATCATTCGTTCATCATATTGAATAACAATATAAATAAACTAAAAATTCAAATGTTATTTAATTCATGGTGCATAGCAGATACGTCCAGAAAAGGATGGCTGCTACCACTCCATATACATAATATGATTATCTATTATTGTCCGAGGGAGTGGTCAATTTCCTTTGCTCTTTAAGATATTTATTCATAATACAATATTTTACGATCTCATTGGAAGATCTATTTGCTAGGAAATTTAGTGAGGTTTAATCTACAGATATTAAAATGAAGAGATAAATAATCTATGTGGAAGTTCCGGATGGTTGGGAACTTATTGGAAACTTTTACCCTTTAAAATAGGGACTCGGGGACTTTTTTTTGCACGTTTCATTCATTGGGAACTTTCACTACATTCATGATGGCCATGTTGTCTCTTAACAACATTCCTATTTCTTTGGGACTCTACATATACATGGTTGACTCAAAAACATTTCTCTAGAAAACAAAGTAGCAATAAGAGTATTTTTGGTGCTACCTTGTTAAGTTGGTGATGTGATCTCTATTCAATGCTCGTGCCAGAGTATTCACTTATCCATTTAATACTTGTGGTAGAGTATTGGCTAATCATTAATAAATGTAAATCTATTTTGATTTTTTATATATTATTAAATAAAAGAAAGTAAATTTATTTATTTTACTATTTAAGTTATGAATAAACAATAAACTAAATTTATTTATTTTACTATTTAAGTTATAGGTTCTAGTTATAGGTTCTAGTTACAAATGTAATACAAGGGATAAGTTAAGTCATCTAATTTGTGTTAGTGTTTCTTTTTTTCTCTATGTTTCTTCTCTTTTCATGTTTTTGTATTTTTTTTTTTAATATATATTATTGAGGTTCCCAACTTGCCATTTCCTGTGAATTTGGGGGAAACTTCTAGACGTATGGGATACTCGCCTACATAGGAGATAATCCAATTCATAGCACACTTTAATTCTTCTACATTTAAAGCTACAAAATATTTTTCCAATTGCTTTCTTTTACTTTTTACATAAATAAATAATCCAATTGTTTGAAATAAACCAAAATAATAAACATAAAAACACACAATTGAAGAACATAAACACTGAAATAGTAAATGACATTTTCTGGATTAAATAAGAATACAAAGATGGAAAGAAGTACATATCCATGCACATATAAACCATCAAAACAATATAAATATATTAGACTTGCAAAAATGTCATCAAATAAACAAAATCTGTAATTTCAGAAATTACAATATTAAAAAATGCAATAATCCATAAATTATATGGACAAGGAAAATTATTGGAAAGGAAATGGAATTGTCATAAACACTCACTATAATTACTTGGAAAATATGTCACTTCGAAAGGTCACTCAGTCTAATTACATGTGCAAATCTGTCACTTTGAAAGTTTATCTCGTTGTAAAAAGAAAAAAAATTGTCACAACATTTATGCATTTGTTTGATTCTTTGTAAAAGTGTAGTGGATTTTTGCTATCACTTGTTTCTTTCCATTTATCTCTTGTTTCTCCATTAGTTTTGGTTCCTTGGAACATTGCAATAGTTTTGGTTGCTTGGAACACTATCATTTGATTTTCAGAACAAAGCTTTACTCTTGTTGTAACTTTAATTTTTGTTTTCTTTGCATATAACTAATATTTTTGCATTTGCTTTGGGCTTTTTAAATAGTGCAATGGATTTTAGTTGCTATGGGTGCTTTATTTTTCACAACATAATATATAAGTTGATAATTTTCCATAATTACAGTTTTTATAGTTTATATATTTAATTTTTAATAATAAGTACACTCCCACTTTCCTACCTCCAATTAGCAAACTGTACGCTCCCACTTTCCTAATAACAAGTACACTTCCACTTTCCTACTTCCAATTAGCAAACTGTATGGGTGATGTAGTTTTTTCACAACTACTATCCGAACCTTCTCGTCAACCCATGGGCATGAATTTTATACAAAAGAATTTGAATAGCTTCTCTATTTTTAAAACTAGGTTTTGGATCAATAGTTTATTCTATAAAATACTTTAATACTTAAAAAAATTAAAAATAAGGTTTTTGGATCAATTTCATTTATTTATTTATAACAAAATTAATAGTAGAAAAAATGTGTCCATAAAGTTAAGTAAAATTGGCCTGCAAGTTGTATATTTACCTGATTTATTGCAAGTTGTATATTTACTTGATTTGATTTATTAAATGAAGCAAAGATTAAAGGCCTCTTTAATTCCCATTGAGGGTCAGTATTCTTATTTAAGTCTTGTCGATGTAAAAAAATGGAGTCTAACTCTTGAAAAGTGATTTTAATCCCCTAAACCATGTAATTACCTTGTATTGGTTAAAATATATTTTATATTTTATTTTTATACTATTACTTTTTGATTATTTTTTTTTAATATTTATTATTTTTCATTTTTTATTTATTTTAAATATAGTTTAAACTCAAATTCAATCCAGAAATATTGGTATAATCTTTAATTTATTCACTTTTCTTTCCTATCCTCTTTCCTCTAATGACATGTGAAGGTTTCTCTTAACAATCTAACTATTGTTTTTGGTCATTTTGAAAATTATTATATTTATTGGGAATGGATTAAAAAGATTTTTGTGATCTTTATGTTTTAGTTAATTTAACAAGTAAATATTATATATATTAAATATTAATAAAACATTATAGCATTAAAAAAGATTGAAATCTAATAACAATAATAATATGGAAATAATTCATTAATTTAATAACAATAATGGTGAAATAAGTCAGCAATTCAATAAGACATAAGTACGTAATCTTACTTTGTCAGTTTTATAATTAGCATTATTCCTACTACACGTTTCAAAAAATGAACCTGAAAATTTGCCAAAACTTCTAATCACTAATACAAGTAATTATGACATGGACAGATTCAATCCTCTTATTGGATAGAGGCTTACCGACTTTATGAATCCATGTGATAAGGGATTCCTTCATCAATCAATTTGAGAACAAAAGTGGGCCACCTCAGAGTGCGGACGACCCATCACTATAAGTGCAAAGCTAGAGATTCTAACCACGAATATGACTAGGCATGGATTGACAAAGTAATCATGATTATACTGTGTTGGTATGTCCTTGTCAGCAATTTCTTGCCAATCTTTCCAAATCAAATGGACACGTCACCACCTTCTCTCGTACTTATTGACCATCAACATCTCGTCCCATCCATGCAATAACTATTAACACGATCCTATTCCATAATTATAGTACCTTTTAAAAAATAGCCAACAAACTCATGACTTTTCATCGTTGTCTCTGCATGCTTCAACTCCAACATCTAAATTGGGAAATTCTTGCTTGCATCATATAATATTGCTGAAGAAAGGAATTATGGGGGGTTTCATTGTTTGACATGAACCTGAAACAATGGATTCTTTACATTGGAATGGGGAGGTTTTCGGGATTTTTCAAGAAGCACAATGGACGACGTATTTTAAATGATTGCATGGGTTTAATGAACAAACGTCATTATAGTTTTCTGAGAACTTGATAGGAGATCGTTAAGAAGTTGGAGGAATGAGGGTTGAGGTATGTGAACATGTCTTAGCATAGGTGACATGATTTCCCAGGAACGTGAGGAGATGGTTTGACCGAAAGGTGGCCAACCTAAATTTAAAAGAAGAATTCCTCATAGCAAAAGAAAATGTTCAATCAAGGGGATGAGGAACAACATTAGAAACTCTTCCTTGTCCATAGGAACGAGAGATGGATCAGGTCTTGTCACTAAGAGGAGGGGGGGGGGGGGGGGGGTGGTGAATCAGTGACATAAATTTAAACACAATTTCTTTTATTTTAACAAATGTAAAAATAAATTTGGACACAATGTTTTAACGTGGAACCCAATAATGTAAACCACCAACACATTTCTATTATCTGCAAAATTTTGTTTTTACAATGTACAATAGAAGGAAGATGTATTATTCTCTTTTATATCAGCACCAACTGATCAAGATGCACCCATACCCTTATTTAGTCAATTATAAATTGGCAAGGAAGCACCTACTCCGCTGTAGGCACCAACCTTCCCTAGCTCCATCCTTCCACCCTTATTTAATTTTTATCAGTCTTCTATTAACTTCTTGGACTCTTTCATTCGCAATCACCGAGACACTTTATTTACCATTTGATCTTCTGTATATATATACTTCAATCATCTCTTCAAACCATGCTCACGCCCTTTCAACATTGTGACTCTTCATATCTCTGTTCAAACCATCATACATTTATAAAACATGCTTCATGATTTTCTCCTTCACACCTCTTCGAATATTTTGTTTATAATTTTGTTTTAATTAATTAGTTAGTTAAAAACCTTCATTGATTAAACTAAGAATCCTTTAGGTCACACTTCTTTGAATCTCTTCTGCATGCATTGTCTTCCCCACAACACAAGTTTCCACACTTCACTGGTCTGTGGACTTCATTATCTCTGACTGTTGGCCATGTTTTTTCTCCCAAAACGTGGGCTTGAGTTCTGTGCTATTCGCACTTGTGTGTCTTCCTTAAACCTTCAGCAAGAATCTCTCTTAATTTCGACATCTTTCTGCACTAGCATTTTTGCACTGGCCTTTCCACATGCGGATGGTGGAAATTGGAAAACACCACTTTCCAGTTTTCCAAGATTTTTCCTTTTCGATTTTTCGCTTCCTCAACGGTCTTTCTGTCATTGGATTTTTGCACCAACTGTTCCGCAACATCCTTCCCACAATGCCTTTTCCGCAATGTGGAATGCAGAAATTGGAAATTATATTATTCCAACGACCTCGACTTTTTTCCTTCCACAGTTCCGCACCCGCACTTCTGCTCCCACACAGAAATTAGAAACTCAACTATTTCAATGACCTCCACTTTTTTCCTTCTGCAGTTCCGTACCTGCACTTTTGCTCCTGCAATTTTACTCTCATAGATCCTCCAAACCATTGATGTCCTGTGGTTGCGCTCTTGATCGTTGATATGGTGATCGATTGAGAATTTCTGATTAACTATAGAATTTCAACTAGTCCTTCTGCCTTTTGGGGATCTTATACCCAACCATTGGATCTTGTGCGAAAAGCTTCCTGGCTGTTCATTTCTGAACTATTGTGGAACTTTACTCCCATACACGATTTCTTTGTGAAAATTAAATACAGCTGTATATTTACCTACAGCTTCAATCTAAACCTTCAATCTACTTGAATATTATCCATTGATCATTTGGTCCAATTATCCCTAAGTCTCATGCTTGATTGAACTAGTATAGTTCATTTTGAGCTCTCTACATGACTCCTCTATCTTCAAAATACAGTCTCCGTCATCTTCAACATGTCAACTTCCTTCTATACTCGCTTATAGCCTTCCTCAATTTACATCAATAACAACCTATATTGCCATGTTTCCAACAATCTCCCCCTTTGGCTTTGATGGCAATATTATTTTCATTTCTCCCCCTTTGACGTCAAGGGTAAAGGTTTGAGTGACTCCCTTGACTTTGATCACTATCTCCCTTTGAACTGATGCCAACTGATACATTCTTTTGAAATATTATATTGGCAGAGAAACTACTCCTAATATGTGTATGAGATATTCAAATACATCTCTGCTTAAGGGTTTAGTGAAAATGTCTGCAATCTGTTCTTGAGTTGGGACATATTCCAATTTAATGTTCTTCTTCTTAGCTTGATCGCTCAGATAGTGGTATTTTATTGGAATGTGTTTTGCTTTGGAGTGTTGGACATGATTCTTGGAGAGACTTATAGCACTTGTATTATCACAGTAGACAACCGTGGCTTCTTTAAACACTACTGTGATGTCTTCTAGAGTTTGTTTCATCCATTCCACTTGTACACAACATTCTGTTGTTGCAATATACCAAACTTCAGTGTGAGACAGATAAATTGAGGTTTGTTTCTTGGTTTTCCAAGATACCAATTATTCTCCCAAGAAGAATGCTCCTCCACTTGTACTTTTTCTGTCATCTACACAACCTTCCCAATCTGCATCTGAATATGATTTTAGAGTGAATGAATTCTTTCTTGGATACCACGATCCAAGATCTACGGTTCCTTTTAAGTTCCTAAAAATTATTTTCACAGCGTGAACATGGCTCTCTTTGGGTCCATCTTGAAATATAGCTACTATTCCAACAGCTTGCTTGACATCAGGTCTAGAAGTTGTTACATAGAGAAAACTCCCAATCATTGATATGTAGTGTTTTGGATCTACAGTCTTGGACTCATCTTCCTTGCTTAGTTTGCATCCTACTATCATAGGTGTACAAACATGTTTACAATCTTCAAACTAGAATTTTTTAAGCATATCATTCACATACTTGGACTAATGAATACAGATTCCCTTTTTGGATTGAACTATTTTAAATCCTAGAAAGAAAGTCAACTCACCAAGCAAAGCCATTCCAAATTCTTGTTGCATCTTACTAGCAAAATCCTTACTCATATTTTCATCATCACTCCCAAATACGATATCATAAACATATACTTCCACAATAATCATGTTATCACCAATAATTTTATAATAAAGATTACTATGTGACTGATCCTCTTTTGAATCCTTGTACTTGTAAGTAAGAATCTAGCCTTGCATACCATGCTTTGGGTGCTTGTTTTAGCCCATAGAGAGTTTTCTTTAGTTTACAAACATAGCTTTCTTTATCAATTAATTGAAACCCTTCTGGTTGCTCTATGTAGACTTCCTCTTCTAAGTTTCCATTGAGAAACGCTGATTTGACATCCATCTCATATACTTTCAATTTTCTGTAGTTGGCAAAGGCTAAGAACATCCTAATTGCCTCCAATTTGGCCACAGGTGCAAAGGTTTCTTCAAAATGTACTCCTTCAACCTGAGCGTACCCTTTACATACCAATCTGTCTTTGTTCCTGAGTAATTGTCCATTTTCATTTACTTTGTTTTTGAACACCCATTTAGTTCCAACGAAATTCTTGTTTTGTGATTTTGGAACTAGTTCCTATGTTTTATTCTTCACTATTTCGTCTAATTATTTGTTCATAGTTTTGACCCAACTTTCATCATTGCATGATTCTTTGATTGAGCTCAGCTCAATACATGACAAAAGTGCTATTTCTGTTTGATACAAAAAAATTCTTCTTGTTTTTACTCTTGTACTTTTATCTCCAATAGTTAGGTCTCCAGGATGATTCTTTCGGGTTATTCTCGAGGGTGTGTTTGTGTCTCTTATTGGGGATTCTTCTATTATCTATTCTTCTCGAATATCTTCCTCTAATTTTTTGTTATATATTTGATATTCTTGTGTATCTTCCTCTACATCTGCTTGTGTATCAACTAACTCATAATTTGGTATTTCTACTCCCAAACCTTTGATTGTATTAACAAGATTATCTCTCCTTTCGAAGTACTCTGAAATATTTTTGTCATCCTTCATTTTTGAAATTTCATATTGTACTTTGAGAGATTGAATTTTTTCCATTTTTACTTTGGAGTCTCCTTCATATATGTTTTCCAATTTTTCCCAGATCACTTTTTCACTTTTATAGGTTAGTACTTTTGCAAGAACCTTCTTACTTATTCCAGCTTGTAATGTATTTAAGGCCTTTACATGTTCCCAAAATTTCTTCATTTCTTCTGCTTATGCGGGAGTGATTTTTGTAACATTATATCCTTCTTCACCTAAAGCCCAAGCTTCCAGTCCAATGGACATCAAGTATTTTTTCATTCTAATCTTCCAGAAAAGATAGTCTTCACCATCAAATATGGGGACCCTTATTGACATCTTCACTTGCTGATCCATAGTGATTTTAATTGGATCTTCCTTCCAGTAGTTAAACTGTGGTGAAGGAACCTTGCTCTAATACCAATTGATGGATCAGGTCTTGTCACTAAGAGGGGGGGGTAAATTAGTGACATAAATTTAAATACAATTTATTTTATTTTAACAAATGTAAGAACAAATTTGGACATAATGTTTTAACATGGAACCCAAAATGGTAAACCACCAACACGTTTCTATTATCTGCAAATTTTTTGTTTTATAATGTACGATAGAAGGAAGATGTCTTTCTTCCCTTTTAGATCAGTACCAACTGATAAGGATGCATCCACACCCTTATTTAGTCAATTACAAATTTACAAGGAAGCACCTACTCCCCTGTAGGCACCAACCTACCCTAGCTCCATCCTTCCACCCTTATTTAATTTTTATTAGTCTTCTATTAACTTCTTGGACTCTGTCATTCACAATAACAGAGACACTTTACTTACCATTTGATCTTCTATATATATATCCTTCAATTATCTCTTCAAACCATGCTCACACCCTTTCAACATTGTGACTCTTCAGATCTCTGTTCAAACCATCACACCTTTATAAAACATGCTTCATGTTTTTCTCCTTCACACCTCTTCGAATATTTTGTTTATAATTCTGTTTTAATTAATTAGTTAGTTAAAAACCTTCATTGATTAAACTAAGCATCCTTTTAGTCACACTTCTTTGAATCTCTTATGCAGGCATTCTCTTCCCCATAACACAAGTTTACACACTTCATTGGTCTGCAAACTTCATTATCTCTAACCGTTGGGCATGTTTTTTCTCCCAAAACATGGGCTTGAGTTCTTTTCTATTCACGCCTGTTTTTCTTCCTTAAACCTTCAGCGAGCATCTCTCTTAATGCGTTCATCTTTTTGCTCTAGCCTTTCTACATGCGGATGACGTAAATCGAAAAACACCGCTTTCCAGTTTTCCAAGATTTTTCCTTTCCTCTTTTCTGCTTCCTCAATGGTCCTTCCGCCGTTGACTTTCTACACCAACCATTCTAAAAAGTCCTTCCCATAATGCCTTTTCTGCAATGCGCAATGCGGAAGTCAGAAAATCTATTATTCCAATGACCTCGACTTTTTTCCTTCCGTAGTTCCACACCCATAGCTCCCCTCTCGCATGGAAATCAGAAACTCAACTATTTCAAGGACCTCGACTTTTTTCCTTCCGTAGTTCCACACCCGTAATTTTACTCACGCAATTTAGTCTCACAGATCCTGTTAACCATCAATCTCTTGCAGCTACGCTTCTGATCGCCGATCTAATGATCAATTGCAGATTTTTGATAACTGTGGAATTTCACCTTATTCTTCTGCCTTTTGTGGATCTTATAGCCAATCGTTGGATCTTGTGTGAGAAGCTTCCTGACCATTAATTTATGAACTATTGTGGAACTTTAATCCCATACATGATTTCCTTGCAGAACCTAACTACAGTTGTATATTTATCTATGGCTTCAATCGAAACCTTCAATCTACTTAAATATTAGTCGTCGATCATTTGGTCCAATGATCCCTGAGTCTCATGCCTGATTGAATCGGCTTAGCTCATCCTAAGATCTCTGCGTAACTCCTCTCTCTTCAAAATACAGGCTCCTTCATCTTCAACATGTGGGCTTCCTTCTCTACTGGCTTGTAGGCTTCCTCAGTTTCCATTAATGCCAACCTATATTGCAATGTTTCCAACACCAGGTTTCACTGTTCTAGAAGAAATATATAACCTACGAAGGTAGGTACCGAGTCATTTATTCCTATTATTTTTTATCTCTCTCACCTATGTCACAATGCATTATTTAACATGCCCCATTATCTTCTGTGAACCCTGCAAAAAATGGTACACTATGCACGAAGGTGTCAACACCCCCAAACTCTAGTCACTAACCATGTCCTCATTAAGCTATTAGTATTAATATCACTTGAGAAAAAACACCTATCTTGGGGATAATTTGTTTTTGGGGTTGTGGTAGACCATGTGGCCATGGAAGAAAGTGATAATGAAATTGAAGAGCAAGACAAATAGAGCCTATGAAATAGAGTGGAGGGGAGACATAGGGAATGTGAAGGAGTAGAAAATAATCAAGAAAGGGATTTGGAGGAAGCTGTGAGTGCAGAAGACTCTAAAAACATAAACCCCCAGGATCCTACTAGAAACCCATTCTAACGTATAGAAATTGATGTAGAAGAAATGAGGAAGGGGACTGAGGAAGGGGACTGAAAACCAAATGAGAATAATTTGGGAAACTGAATCTTTTGCTAAACTAGGAGGAGATAGTGAGTTGAGGGTAGAATCATCATGAAGGGATGATTCTTCTTTTTTGTCTAAAAGGATGTTGAAATACTCATAGAGGGTTTTACTCCCCCTGTGACATGGAGGAGTAAGAAGAGATTGTGTACCCAAAACTAGTCACCCAGTCCATTGAGGAGAATCAAGACCCGAGCTTCCATTGCATCCGAGGAAACACAAATGATTGAGGCATATATTGAGATTCCAATTCTAAAACCTCGATCACTCCTTAAAACAAAAGAATGAGGTGGTATCCCAACTTTAGTTCCAATACCCATCGATCCACAAGAACTTGCTGCAACAAAGGGTCAAATTCAAGTGGAAACACTACTCCTAGAGAATGACCCTTTGAAACAGGAGGTGGAGCTTCTCAGAGGGGAACTACAAGGGCTCAAGGGAGTAATAAAGAATCATGCAATTTGTATATTGAGCACATTAGCAGAAGTTGTTGATCAAATGGAAACTATACCCTTTGTTTTAGGAAATATGGAGCACGATGGGTTTATGTGCCCAAAATGTGGGGACATATTTAAAAATGAAGAATATAAGGTCACTCTCATGGAATTTTCATCCCAGACACTTGGACAACTGAGACAAGAAAGGAATGGGATGACACAAGTATAATTAGTGGTGGATGATGTGCAAAATCAGAACATGGGTGTAGCCCCCTTAACCATGGATAATTAGGAGTTACTGGGTAAGGAATCTAAGAAGATTATTGCACAAAAAATGATGACTCCTGACTAGGGAATACAATATTCAAAGGAAAAAATCCTTTAGCAAATGAAGGTTGCTGAAACACAAGAACGAGCAATCCAAAAAGAAGAAATTACTGATCTCTCAAAATTGTTGGGTCTAGAATTAGCTGTTGAAGCACAAGAATTAGTTTCTAACCGGATCGACTTCTATAGAGAGATAATTATGGTAAATTAAGGGTTCAGGAACCTCTGAATATTATTTAGCTGGACGCAAACGATGAAAAGTCTCATGAAGTGGAAGAAGACATTTCTCTCTTAAAATCCTAAATAAATAAATGGAAGTATCAAGCTGCCCTGTGTGAGGAAGGGACGATTCCCCTTCCTTACATAGGAATACCATTAAGGATCTTAGAAAGATATGGGATGAGGACCTAACCTTCCAAGGGTTTTCCTCGGAAAAATTACAAGATGAACTGAAGGAATTAAGAAAGTTTAAGGTCATGAAGCAGGAGAAGGATCAAATGTATAATTTAATTCATGAACTATTAAGCTGTAGGGACCCATAACCATCTTACTCAATCTTCCTTTATGAACAATTGACTATGTTTAAGCTAATATCTCTTAAGTAAGGGAGACCCTACCAGTTTGTCATAACTTCTCAGTTTTTGGATGCTTTTGCTCAGAGTGATTCCCCTGAGAAAAAATTATTATGTGAATTATACTTACATGAATTGGAATGATTCATGGACCTTTCTTCTAACCCTGTTCCTCATATAGGATATATACATATGAGGAAATTTACCTACTTCGTCACCAGTAAGATGAATTGGTGGATTGCCTCTAAGACTATTCAAATAAACTAGGATACTTCTACTATTTATATCCGAGGTGATACACAATCCCTTGAGGCCATTATTGCAAGAAATAGAAAACACCTCTCCTCTCCTCAAAAGGTTGATCAGATAACAAAACTTCAATAAGATATTATATCTACATGTGTTAGAATGATATTGCAGCATGAGCCCTATGCATTGGAAGATAGCAAGTGAAAGTGGGACACTTCTTCCGAGTCTGTAAAAACAAGATATCCCTATTTTTTTGAAAAATATGCCTTGTATTGAGTTCCTGAGTATGTCAAGCGTATTCAGACATGTGGACCAAGATGGCTAGAATTAAGATTTAGATTCCCACTCATATGAGTGCCCAAGAACAAATACATGAGTATATATAAGCTAACTAAGAAGGCATAGAAGAAGTGTTGGGAATATTTAGTTGCTTGTAAAGGGTATATAAAATTAGGAGATAAGCCCGAAGCTTCCTTCAACCTCACCAACTTCCACAGGAAAAGGTTTCTATTCAGATTCATATTCACAGGAAGTTGTTGCATGAGGACTTGTAACATGACAATTGGGGGTACATGTTGGGTACCAAAAATGCTCATTTGTTCTCACTTCTCTCGTGATCCTTTTTCCCTATTTATCCTTATTAATGCAACCAAGTCATTATATTTCCTAAATAATAGAATGATTTTGAGAAGGTATAATTTATTATTACTTTGTTATATTAATTCCTAAAGTTTTCATGTGTTTATGAATTTTTCTTCCTAACTAAGCTAACTTGTGACGGATTTATGAAAGCAACTGGAACACCATGAGATTCAAGTGTATCAAATTGTTGATACACGTGGATAAGGAAGTACATGACAAGTAGTTACACCTTTCAAGGCTCTGGTTCATATTGTTGCGGAAGGTACTCAAGTTATCCATCCACGCAACCATCTGAAACTCACTTGGTATTGGATCAGTTCATATTGTTGAGAGAATTGATGCTTATGAAACATATTTTATCTCAATGTAATCAAGAAGGTAACTTTTTCTATTTATGAAGTATTGATTCAACAACCCAAAGATATTCAATCTTCATGGTTGTTCGAATTAATAGAACCAAAATTGTATTTTCTAGTATTTTTAGGAAGAGATGATGGTTCAAAAAGGGTTAGGCTTATTTTCAAAAGAAAAATTTTAACAGGGGTGGAAGAACTCTATGTTTGGTCTTCATTCTATTAATGAAAGTGGTTGTATTTTCTTGATCTATTGTGTACTGATTTATGGTAGTGTTTAGTTACATCTCTGTCAGAAGGCAAGGCCCCATCTTCTCTAAGAGTTGTCGAGTTAATTAGTATCTCATTTCCTTTATTCTGTTTGGTGTTGAATTGCAATTAGATTTCCTTTTGATTTGTTGAAAGAGTGTGAGAATTAAGTGTGAGATTCTTCAATTATAGCTTTTATTGGTTTGTTGAAACAGTCGATTTAATAATGCGTAGTTTCTCATTGCAAGTGTATTATTGATTATTTTTGTTACATATGTACTTTGCTGCTACATTTTCTCATTATTTATTTATTTCCATAAACTATTGAACTAGTAGATGGAATGTGGATTTATAGAACATGAAGATTGATTTCATTTATGTTTTAATATTGTAATTCTGGGTTGGATATATTCTTATGATGATCATTTAGGATTTAAATTCTTGCAAATGAAATGTGTCCCTTTAATTCTTGAAGCAGTCATTTTGAGAATTTATACAGTAGAAGGATTGTGAAGTCTCTTAATCTCTTAGCAGCCAGATTAAGCAGCCAGTAGAGCATAGACTTAGTAATTAGGTATATTGGGTAAATTCTAGTTGATTGATCAATTATTGAATGTTTATTCATATATTTTTCTTGATTACCTTTCAAATAACCGTACTTCCCTGGGTTGACAATTTATACTAAGCACTTTTGTTTATTAGTTAATAGGAAATTATAGTGACCAACACTTATGTTTATGTGAATCAAGTGTATCTTATGTTTTCATTTACATTGGTTTTTGTATATGTTATGTAGCCAATAAATTCATATAATCTCATGATATATTTAAATTTTTTCACACACCATTGAATTCTTTTAATAAAGCTCAATATGTTTTTTCTGCTATTAAATATGAGAGAATTGTCTCGCAGGAACCTCTTATTTTTCATTTGTTTA
This sequence comes from Pseudotsuga menziesii, assembly GCA_001517045.1. Classification (NCBI taxonomy): domain Eukaryota; kingdom Viridiplantae; phylum Streptophyta; class Pinopsida; order Pinales; family Pinaceae; genus Pseudotsuga; species Pseudotsuga menziesii. Next base: position 511,248 of record LPNX010809632.1, on the reverse strand, counting down.
CATCTACTAAATCCACATTCATTTATATTCAAAGTACTTCCAAACTCTAAAATATTCCTTTTAAATGATGTTATCTATTTGCAACATCTAACCAAATCTACAGAAGCGTAAATACTAACTTCTTTAGAAAAAATAACAAGTTCACAACAAGGAAGAGAAACGACTTCCATATTAAATTTTACTCCAACAAATTTACTATTTATGCATGATTAACGATAACTAAAACCATTAAATGAATATCTAGGAGAGACTAAATAATTATAAACACACCCAAACCAATATAAAATAGATGAAGATAACCATAAGACATATCTAGACTTGTAAGTAAACTTACACAAGAAAATTTGAAATTGAAATATTCCCTACAGTAACTCCCCAGGGAAACCATGTGTGGGGAAACCACTCTCCTCCCAACCAACCCCCCAGTCCATGACTGAGACCTATATTCCTCACTAAACAATACCAAGCTAGCGGTATAACATCAACATGATCTTATCCAACTCTCAACCTCCAAACCTCCATTCACTCCAACACTCAAGAGTCATGAGGAATAGAACTATCTTGGAATCCCCCCTTCCCCTTCCCCTTCTCCTATTTAAAGTTTTTATAGGCTTCCCCAGGGATGGACACATGTCCACATGAAAATAATCCAATGCAATTTCCACTAAATACATAAATAGCTCATAATTTTATATTTTATTATTTTCTTTTCTTCCACCCCCAGTTAATCCTAATATGAGGTTAATTAATCTTAAATGGTTGAGTTATATATATATAAATACATTTCATTATACTATTAATATTATAACCCTACATAGTCTATTATTAATGTCTAGAGGCGTGGCCCATTAGTGTGGCCATGAATAGTTTTCCCTATGCCTACACCATAACCAATTCATTCCCCCTACTACTAATGTAATAAGCGTTAGAGTAAGAACCCTAAAATCCATAGAATTGTAATTACTACCATCATATAGATTCTAGAAAATAAGTGCAAATCAAGGAAAATGTAGTCATAGGAAAATGTAATTTACAATTTTTGCAACATTAACACTATCGTAGCCATAAAGTTCATGAAAAATACAAATACACAAAAAAATAGAAAAGAGAGAGAATCAATCTAGAACACATAATTGAACAGAAGAATTAACTTGTAGTCATACATTTGAAGGCACCATGATTTCCATCTTCAACGGATCCTTCAGAAACTACACATGGGGAAACCTCTCTCCTTCCAACAAACCCCTCAGTTGTAGACTAAGATCTTCTGAGCCCTCACTCATAAATACCAAACCAACCATTGATATCCACATCATAACTACATTCACAAGCACAATCCTCCATCTCCTTTGTCTCCTCTAAACTCCCCAAATAAACAAGGAAGAAGAAGAAGCCCCTTTTCCATCTCTTTCCTAAATATTTAATATTTTCCAAGCTTCCCCAAGGGTGGATGCATGTACACATGTAATATTTCCCATGCAAATATCATAAAAATAGATAAATAGCTCATAATTATATATTTTATTATTTTCCCTTTTAGATATTTATTTAACCCAAACATGATTTATTAAGTTTAATATTGTCAATTTATATATATTTATTCTTATGAATCCCTTACTTTTGTAATATTATTAATATAACCTACATAGTCTAATGCTATTATAGAGGGATAGTAACCACTCATGTGGCCATCACAAGTATGTCCCATGCTTTCACTATAACCTTGTTATGCCCCCTAGAACTAAGTCAATACATGAAGAATGGCATTACATAATCCTGCATTTCAAAGAACTTTGTCTTGAAATTATTATTATAGGATTTCCAATTGTTATAGCATGTCTAATTTCTCCTTTACATAGACACTCCCATAATCATGCCATCCGATCAACCTATAAACACCCCCAATACTCCAGATGGTCTCTCTCACCATAGCATGGGCCCTCTGCTGCAACTAGTATAAGGGTCATGCAGTATGGTGTGACCGCAACACACATCAGAAGTCTCATCATGGATATAAGAAGTTTCTAGCATTCTCTTTTCTATTTTATGACTTCTGGCATGATGAGAAGGATTAAGGAATTCTAGTCTTCACTAGGTTATATACCCAATGACCTCATCTGGAGCGACTAGGAATCTAGTCCTATATGTTAAACTATGTACGCCAAACATATCTAAAGGTTGGACCAATATTCCTCCACGAATCACTGATGGGAAATCAACCTCAGGCATCGAAATTCCTTCTCCATATACATCCCCTTGCTGAAATACATCAATATGTGGAACTTCAGGAACTATATAAAGGAAATGAAATGCACACAAGGTATTGCTAAGTGAGTTGGTTTCCCCATGCCATACCCCCCTTCTGCTTATGGGATCACATGATATCGTGGCTTTTATAATGACCCATAATGGAATTCCTGTAAATCTTCCTCTCATCATGTCATCATGGAATTAGTCATGAATATAAAATTTAGTAATCATATACTATGAACATTATAATAAAATTCACATGCTAGGACATGCCTTTATGAGAATATAATATCATCACTGGTACCATGGGACCATATGTTAAAACATGTTATTATGTAACAACACATCTTCAAGAATAACCATGATATTCATGATATAATATGCCATCACGTAATCATACGTCAACATTTTGAATAACAATAAGTGCATGCAACTTCATCTCAGCATCAAAGCATAACATCATTTCTTGGAGTCATGAAGCATAATGTTATCATATATTATCAATCTTATAAAACATATATCATAGTGAATCATAATTCATTCCCAAAATGTCCTTCAATAATCCCAATCCATAGTATGAAATAAAACATTCATAATACGCATTTACTCATTAGTCATGCAATTTTAATCAAGATAATAATAATTGACATCATGATTAATCCATACAAGCATGAGATAAATCCACATAATAACATTAGCATCATCAATTCAATATATGGCATACACTGAAAGAAGATACTAACACAATCATGATCATTTAATCCATATGATGTATGAGAATAACATAATAACATCAACCAAAACAATTTATTCCATAGTGTATAAGGAGTAGTATAAAAACAACATAATCATCAACAAATCCTTAATTCTAGAAAATAAAATTGTCCCATGAAATCATCATTTTTCCAATTATACCAATAAGCGTCCCTGTCATAGACATGATCGTATACTAGAAAATAAAATCAACATGCCCTCATATCATTGTAGCATAAGCTATCTTTCTACAAATACTCACATTTCACACCCTCAAACCCCTATATTGGTCTCAGACAATCTTCATATGTTGTCCATCCTTCTTTAGGACCTTCGCTATATCGAAGGTATCTTTGTCGAAGAGGCCAACCAACCAATTAGTCAGCTCATCCTTTAAACCTTTTGGCTATCTGTCCCACCTTGTGCAGATGGTGGGCTTGAAGATCTCCAAGGTCAAATCATTTATATTTTTATAAAATACATCATTTCCTACAAAACAATCATGCCATCATTAGTTTAAATTTTTTTTTTCTCCGTATATTAGAAACAAATTATAAAAACTAAATTGAACAATCTAGAATTACCCAGAATATTCTCTATATTTATTGGAACAATTTCCTTGCTCACCGAAAATGTTGTCAGTATTGAACTAGTGCTAGTAACATGGGAAGATCCAGGAAATGCTGCTTCAGCACCAGCATTAGTACCAGAACCTGTCTCCACCCCTTATTCTATACAATATTTCGTGCGTCGATTCACATCGACTACAGCCTCTGTTGTCCTTAGGGGTGTCGCAAAACATGTTGTCATATGATCCGTCGGAAACACGGGTGCAGTATTGATGTATGTGGAGTGGTTTGCTCAGTCAACCCAACATTGCCTTCACCACCAGTGTGTGTAAGTGTCTTCTGTAGCACCTTCACCGGATCTATATGAGAACAATTGTCAGCATCATTCAACAACTCATAGACATCAAAATATATGGACTGCCATGTTGTTGTTTCATAAACCGAATCATTTGTCTGCAACAAAATATATAAAACATTGCTTAATTGTTAAAGCAATTGTCTGTGCAAAAAATTATATTAACAAAAATTATCTGTCATGATAGATACCTATAGTTACATCTAGGTTTACCTGATGCCTAGCCGACAGTGTGGTATGATCAACAGCTGGGGACTTTCCTCAATCATCCACCTGCAAAACAAGTATACAACATTATCATAATGAACGCAATCATAAAAATGAAAAATTACATAAAAAATAAACATTCAGGTTTACCTGTTGCCCTGATTCTGCAGTCGTCTGATCAACAGCTAGGGACTTTCCCTGATCATCCAAATGCAAAAAAAGTAGACAACATTATCATAATTAACGCAATGATAAAAATAAAAAAATACATAACAAAATAAACATTGTGTTACATGTTATAAATGTGTACAATTTTGAAGTATTTAAAATGTAGAATTACATTTAGGTTTACTTGTTTCCTCGAGGCTGCAGTCGTCTGATCAACTGTCGGGTGGCTTTCCCGATCAACTCTCTACATGAAATATAGATAAGATTATATAAAATAACCGAATACACTATTGAAAAAACATAACAACATAACTGTTTGTACATATTAAATTTTTATACTAGAAAGATTGATGTATACCTGCTGCCTTGAGGTAGGTTCCCTTGACAGAACCCTGCATCAAAAACATACTAAAAATTACCTAACGAAACCAAAATACTCACTAAAAAAATTTAATAACATAACATTTTGATGTCTATTTGTCGCCTCGCAGATTGTGTACTCCTCTCACCAGCTACTAGGGTGCCCATCACCTCCATGCGAAGTCAACATAGGAAATTTAATAAAAAATTATAATTATCCACTAATGAACAATACTAAAGATGTTAAAATACTTAATAAAAGGTTGGGTAAATTGTTGGTTGTACCACATCCATACTAATTGTGTTTGTATATACTCGATTCAAATTGTAATTAATAATCATCTCTTCCCTAGCAGATATTGATTTAATGGCACATACAAAGACACGGTTTCCTTCATGCCCCTCAAATATGCAGTTGGGTTGCTTAAGTGTAGACCCTGGTTTTGTAGTGTTTATAAACCCTGCAATATTCTCTATTTTTTTGTCCTTCCGTCAATATACAACGTTTCTCCTTTATTTAGATCTTTGTCTTTCAGTTGTAAATAATTTGCTGACAACCCATATCTACGCATACTTCATGTATATTGGACCAGACGTATCCAATCATTGTATTTGTAAGAGGGTCCAACATACTCCATCATTTCTGTACATCTGTCGTAACCGACCTTTATGACATCCAAGCAAAACAACCCCAATCCATGTAATGGTGAGGGTGCAATTCTATATATCCTCTCATTCACTCAAAAATTAATGTTGACTTCAGGAAGATCCCTAGGTACCCATTATTTCATTATATGTATGTACCTTAAGGGCACCTCGATGTCTCTTATTGTCTCATCATCAGAGGAACATGATCCTCCTCCTGCGAGAAAAAATTCCATGCATTTATTGAATTTTATTCTGATCTTATGACATCTAGTTTATCTAGCCCTTGTAGACCTACTGGATGTCTCACTTTCCTCTAACCTTCCAAAACTCCCCTCGCTCTAGGAAAACAGGTATGAAAAAGACCTATTTGGTTCTACCTGCACCATGGACAGAAAAAACTTGGAAAATAATAGAAAAATACCAGCAAAAACTTGGATAGACTTATAAGCATGACATAATAGTGATATCATTATCCTGAATAATATCAATAATTCCCTAGTATAATAGTTCATCACGTAGTACTTTAACACGATATAGATATCATGTGGCTCCATAAAGAATGCTTCAACCAATTTATCTATAAATACAAACTACATTTTCTATAAAATTGGTAAGTGTACCTTTTTTAATTTATTTTGTTTCCTCACCCAAAATATTAAAGACCCAGTTTATAGATCTCAATATATTTAATAAAATCATTTGCTAATATTTTCTAACTTTTTTCCAGAAGAAAAAGAGGTGTTGCTTGATATTCAGTAGTGAATCAAAGTTAACTTGTACATACTCTTGACAATAAGTCATTCTAGACATGAGTGGAGATCATAAGTATCAAAAAATTTCCCAAGGGCAGGGACCAAACCTTTAATCGCAATATGATTGAAGTAGAAATACCACATAGAGAACATAAGGATCTCAAACAAATTATCCAAGGAGGCATCAAGGGTGGAAAAAACACACACTTGAGGGGATGTAACAAAAATCTATATCCCCAGCTAAAACAAGATAGATGCTGATGTATCCCATAGTCGAAAGAAGAAAAAAAATACTATGCCACATAAATCAAAAAGCTCTTAAAATAATTGTATCATGCCTTCCTCAATGATTTATCCTTGTAAAAGTTACGATAATGAGAGGAGGCTAGCCTTCATATTCAATGCTTCCTTGGATAAACAGTATGCACTCATATTGTGCTCCATGTAGAAATTACTAAAGTAATATAACAAATGAATTGAAGTTTTCGGTTGTATAGCATATATGTCAGATTTAATGGATATCCGACGATATTGGAAATCATATGAAGTCTCCTTCATATTAATATTATGTTTTAAAAGATTTGTTCCTAAATCCTAACACTTGTATACCTTTATGTCCAGGAGGAAGAAAGGGAAAGGATTTTTTAATCAAAATGATGAAAAATTGAGGTATGCAATTGGTGATTATCATTCTAGTTTGTGATGGTATTTCCAGATATTAGATTTTTATTACACACTAAGTCTTTTAGGAAAATCAAGACTAGTCTTGATTTTAGTTAGGAACTCTTTAGAATTTGGATGTATTATACTGAATAATAAACATACTAAGAAATTAAATAAAAATGAGATTTTGTGATCCATTTGTAAATGGGTTAAAATTTCATTTAAAGACCAAATTTTTAGCTTTGATCCAATCTAGAATCTATTGCAGTATCTAATTCTAATAGAGAAACATGGTTTACAATTAAATTTGGAATATCCCTAAGAGTTGCATTGCTCGTCACCTCCCTTTCTACCCTTGCCACCATTTCCTGCTTTTGGGTGAAAATGGTTGAGAGTTTAGCTTACTCCAAAGCTTGTTAGTAAGTAAATCATCATGAGCACGAACACCTTGTATAAAAACTTTCAAAGAGGAATCAAACCAATTCAACATAATGGAAACCAACTTCTCATCCTTCTCTTTTGTCCCTATGGCAAACAAGTGATCTTTCAACACTGTGATCCTAGCCAGCTATCTAGCCATTAATCTATCTATGTCACTCATACAAATGGTTAAAAGCTTGTTTCTCAATAGAAACTTCCTAGGGACACTCACACTCTGGTACAATACACCTAAAACATCATATATCTAGTTTCCATTCTTCTTCTCTACAATGTGAGTGATCAAATTTTCTGACCCAAAGTAATAATCCCTACAAATCTAAAGCAGCATCAAAGCAAAATCATCAATCAAATCAACTAGGGAAACCTTTCTAGGGTCCAAAAACTTCTTCAAAAGTACAATAGTAGTTCACACCCAACCTATAATAGGTCAATCACCTCTCCCGGGTATGAAACAACTAAAACACCTAAATCCTCTTCACCAAAAGAGAAATCCCAGTCAAATCAGGTTTAATACCTTGTGGAAATTTTGAGAGTTGTTTCTTAATGCAAATTCAGAAACTTAACCTAAAACTTGACGTTCCTTGAATAAATTTGGGTGAGCTTTCAGCCTTAGGAATGAATCTAAAATATGAAGTACAACAATATATATTTCACTTCTGTCCAACCATATACACAAAACAGCTTAAGAAAATAAACATTGAACAATTGTACCTTAAGAGAACTATGTTTCCAACCCTTAGGGTACAAATCTCAACATATAACACATCTAAAAACTATTGAATTACAACATATTTATTACAGAAATAACTCTGCCACTTAGCTTCTATATGTTTGTAAAATCACCAAAAAAAACAGCTAGTTCTTCATGACAAATATGCATACCAAACAACCCTAATAAGTTGAAAATCATATTTGTGAGTACACAAATTTTGAACAGCAAATCACTCTTCCTATATGCATTTACATGAAGGTACAAGTACATACCAACAACTTATCCAAAGTTGGTAAAATCTAGTCCTTCAAGCTTATCAAAAGCTAGGTCTCTCCAATGCCCTTCAAACCCTAGATAGGCTATCTACCAATGATGGAAAACCCTAACCAACAATACAAATTCCTGGCAATACATCCCACCAAGATATCTAGCAAAGCTTAGCAAAACCAAAGGATCCATGACAAGTTAGAATCATGAGAAAGAGGTATAATACCTGGGTCCTTCACACACAATGATCGAAACCCTATCAATTCAAGTCTTCTCTAGGAATTTCCTCTCACAAACCTTATAACCTTTCTCCCTTGTTGCATAAATGCAAGTACAATTACAAGTTCATCTTCAAGATAAAAATGACCTAATGAAATCTCACACATCTCTAAGACTTTAATAGGAAAGTGAGGCCAACAATAGGAAATTAGACAAGTTCCACAAACAACTATCTCAAGCGACCTAACTAATCACTAATCAAACCCACATGTGGAGCACTCCATCTCTAAGGTGACTCAACCTCAAGTCAGGTACAAGCCTTAATGTAAGCCACCAAGTGATCCCATGGCACCTAGGACTCAAAGCTCGTTTGGGTTTGATGTTCCTAAACCCAAACGACCTCATCACAAGAACAAGCCTCAATGTAAGCAATAAAATGCTCACATGCTACCTAGGACTCAAAGCCCTCTTAAATTCCACAATGATCCTCCTCCATATGGGTTCTCCTCCTATGCAAACAACTAAACCCTCCATGTGCACCTCATAAAATTGTTGCCATGTCACATATGAAACCAACCTACTTAAAAAATGCATTTACACTTTTAATCATTTAGTGAAGAGAAATAGGTTGGGATCCAAGAAGGAAAAAAACCTAGCCTTCATTTAGAGTGCATATTTTCTTGCTCAACATGATACAAGTGTTTTTAGGATGGAGTGATATCCTCCCCACTAAGGTTATTTCTAAGAAATGGGAATAATACACAAACAATGTTGTCTGTATGAGGAGAATGAACAAGATGAACTTGTTGAGTTGCATGTAATCACAAAAGCTATAAGAGCCTCTAAATGTCAATTAATTCTATCCCAAGTAGTTATGGGATTGAAAGTTATCCTCCCCACTTAGGTTCTATTACCGTAAGTGACATGTTGATACCATAGTAAGTTTATTTTTGTAACAACTTTGAGCATTGTTGGTGGCTTCACCTTGTTTCCTAAAGAATCTAGGGTTTAATGAATTTGAAATTAGAAAGCATCATGGAGTAGAAAAAAGTTAAATGCTCTATTTCAAAGGAAAGACAAGGAAGAGAATATACTTCAAAGTAAAAATTAAAGGAAACATGTGCATGAATTGGTTTAGTTTCACCATTCCATTCAATCTTGCATGAACAACTAGGAGTTTGTTTTTCTTTCAACCCTATATTTTTCATAGGGAAGTGAACCTTCATTTATTACATTAACATGATCTTAAAAATTCATTATGTTTCTCAGGCTCCGGCTCATTCAAAGCATGGGAAATAGCTTGCTCATAATGGTGATAGATTATCCCAGAGTGTGTAAAGATCTCACTAAAATATTTAGTGACTAACCCAATAACCAAATAACATACTAATCATTGCACCGCTAACTCTCTACTTACTAAATTGATAACCTTCTAACCAATTAACCATTTGAAGACTAACACACTAACCTACTAACACTGTAACCTTCAAAGGTGATTTTGGTGTATTTTGGGCAGCATAACAATGAGGAAAGGACCAAAACTCAGACCTTGGCATGAACGAAGAAATTTGGGAGAGTCGTGTAGACTGAACCAACATTCTGTGCATAGTTACAATAGAAAGTCAGCTTGTTGCAGAGGTTTTGGGCACTTTTGCACAAGTCTAGGCATGAAAAAAACCTCAATATTCATTCACATGCATATTTTAGGGCTAAATTAGGTGTAAATAGTCATGACAATTACCCTAACATGAATTTTGGGATACATGAAGGCTAAATAGTAGTAAAATTATTCTTTTGGGAATAATTTCACCTAATATCAGTCATATGGATTCAAAATTCTAACACCGTTCCCTCTTAAATAATTGATTCAAAAATGGCCCAAGAGCATAAAACCTCCTACAATGTTGTAGCATCTACTTGACGGATTTCCATAGAGAATAATATTGAAATCCAAGGTGGGACAAATGTACATTAAAAAAATACTATAATTGAATCCCTTGTTGCAATAATCATTCCAAATTTAGAAAAGAGCTTGATGATAGCATTTTCTATGCCAATCTTATTGTCTTTGCAGGTATGCAGTGGTATAGGTCAGAATTGACGTGAAATAACTCCCATCACATAACCCACCAATCCACTAAACAATTGACAAAGCATATAACCTATTAACACAATATCCACTCTCTCATTAAACCACTATCCCTAATGCATAACCCACTCATCCACTAAACCAATATTATATTACCATTATAACCATTAAACATCTCATCCACTACGACACTAATCAGTAACACAGTAATGGCTAACACCCAAATTCATGATGAAAACTAAATATTGACCTAGTTATCCACAAACAATTATCCCACTAAAATATTAAGTGACTAACACAATAACCAAATAACATACTAATCATTGAACCGCTAACTCTTTAGTTACTAAATTGATAATTGTTAGAGTAATCAACCCATAGTTAGCTACCTTAGACATTAATTTATCCATTTTTGTCTTATTTGCCTAGTTTCCGATATTCCACTCTATGCAAGTTGTCTTTCAAAACTAAATATTGACCTCGTTATCCACAAACAATTAGCCCACTAAAATATTAAGTGACTAACACAATAACCAAATAACATACTAATCATTGAACCACTAACTCTGTAGTTACTAAATTGATAATTGTTAGAATAATCAACCCATAGTTAGCTACCTTAGACATTAATTAATCCATTTTTGTCTTATTTGCCTAGTTTCAAATATTCCACTCTATGCAAGTTGTCTTCCACATGTCCTAGAAGTTAAACTTGCTAAAACTGAGTCATGGAGTTCTTGGGAAACCTCCTGGAAACCATATTTAGCAGTTATGCTTTATTCCAGATCATCCCTAGTGCATATCTGCTTTTTCTGCTGAGTTGTCTGCTTTCTTGATATTTAAGGCAGAAGGGAAAGTAAGACTAGGTGTAGTTGACTTGTTTTTTTCCCTCATCATCCTCCATTCTTTTCTCCTAATAAAAGAATGTATGAGTTTTCTTTCCATCACTTATTATCTTTCCCATTTGACTTTTCCAATTCGTGAGCCTCTAGGTAGATTTGGAAACTGCTTTATGCACCTATGGGGAATTTGACTAGATTTAGTAAGCCTGCTTTTTGACTATTTCGAATGGAATCCTTATGCATTCGAATCTCTCATGTAATTATGTATTGTAGTATCCTATGAATTCATAAGGTTGGCCATGTACACTTGTTCAATACAGATTAGTGTTATGCTCCAATTTCAGTCTCCTTTGTATGTAAATTTGCATGTTTGATTAGCAATTTTGTGAGTGCAATTGTTCTATCACCTGGGTTCAATTTACACATGGTATCAGAGCCTTTGTAGATAGATTTCTCTCCTTCCATATTTCTATTGCAGGTTTGACATCTTGACTGGGAGCTATTCTGCTGACTAAAGGGACAATTTCTGAGCTATGGATCAATCTCAGAAGATCATCTTGACTCCATTGAATTTCTTTGAATCGAAAGTGGAGATGGAGATAATATTGAGAGAAAAAGGTCTCTACAGGGTGACTATGGCAACTGAAGTAGAGTACAATGCAGTTGTAGAGAAAATTAAATGGTACAACAAGAGGGATGAGGCCTATGGTCTCTTGTATCTGAGCATATCCAAAGACCCCCTCTTCCATCTTGATGGAATGACGTCACCTAATGAAGTGTGGGAGAAGCTTGTAGAGATTTTTGGTAAGACATATGAGATGAGAGGACATCAAATTGAGAATGAATTGATCTCCTTGAGTCCTAGTAGCTTTGAATCCCTGCAACTCTACTTTTCCAAGTTTAAAGCCCTTGTTTTGCGGCTAAAACAGTGTGGAATTGAAAAGAAGGAGGAGAAACTAGTTTTGTCCATACTCTCGAAGCTTGGCCCTGACTATTCAGTGTTTTTTTCAACCTTCCATGCCACCAAGTTGACAGATCGAGCCTGGAAGATGCCTAATCTTGCAAATTTCATGGAATCCCTCACACAAGAACAAGATAAACCGGTGATGATGGGCACCATCAAACCTTCCAAAGACCAAGCTCTGGTTGCTGGAGATTCAAGGGTGGATTCAAAAGGCAAGAAGAAAGCTAAGAAGCCACCTGAGCAGAAGAGAGATAAGAACAAGTCTCAGGAGGAGCCCCTCGGCTCCAAGAAGAACTTCCAGAAGAAGAAGAACAAAGGAGAAATGAGCAAGTGCACATACTGTAGTAAGGGATATCATCCTGAAAGCTCCTTCATGAAGAAGCAAATTGACATGCTGACCCAACTCCTGGAGAAGAATAACATCTCCCTTCTTGATAGCTCAAAGAAGAGGGAAGGAGGATCAAATTCAGAGGACAGAGAGAGAGTATATGCATTGGTTGCTGGCACATCAAGCTCACTTAGCTTCATCATAGACTCTGGAGATTCAAGACATATGGTTTCAACCAAGGAGGCATTCTCCTCTCTTGACATGTCAAAAGGCCCACCAATAGTGCTGGGAGATGACTCTCTCACTGACAGTTTGGGGAAAGGAAGGATTGATCTTGACCATGGTAAGTTCATCAATGTATTGTATGTTCCAAGTCTTTCCTCTAACCTCTTGTCAGTGTATCATATGACCCACATAGGGTCTCCAAATAAGGTCATATTCTCCCCTGATGATGTTGAGATCATAGAGATCTCGAGTGGTAAAGTCATTGCAAAAGGAGTTGCAGATCACACTTCGAAGGTATACATGTTTTCACATTTTCTACCCTACTCAAACACCTCTGCTCTTTTGATTCATGCCAATGAGTCAAGCAAGATTTGGCATGAAATATTTGGCCATATTAACTATAATTATCTTTCTGATCTAAGTGAAAAAGAAATGGTCATAGGGTTACCAAAGATTGAGTTTTCCAAGGGAGTCTGTCAAGGTTGTATCTTAGGAAAACACCCAGAGCATAAATTTGAGAGAGCTAGTCATGAGAGAACCTCTGCACGTCTTGAGTTGATCCAAAGCAATGTTTTTGGTCCATTTCATCATATGTAAATTATTCAAGCCAAATATGCATTGACCTTCATAGATGACTTTTCCAGGTACTGTTGGGTTTACTTCCTGAAGCATAATTCTGAAGTTTTTGGCCTCTTCAAAGTCTTTAAGGATTTGGTTGAAAACCAATCTGGGAGGAAACTCAAGATCCTCAGATCTGACCATGGTGGTGAGTATCTCAAGTCTGAGTTCATTCAATATTGTGAAGATGTAAGTATTCAGATGCAGCATCCAATCCCTTACACACCACAACAAAATGGTGCTGTTGAGAGAAAGAACAGATCACTAAAGGAGATGGCAACATGTATGATGGAGGCTAAGACTTTGCCACCAAAGTTTTGGGCCGAGGCTATAAAATATGCATCCTATATCTAGAATAGGGTGCCTCATAAACAACTTGATGGTATGACTCCTTTTGAAGCATGGATTGGGCACAAGCCAGATGTGACCCATTTCAGGATTTTTGGCTCAAGGGCTTGGGCTAGAATTCTAACAAAAAAGAGGAAGGCTTTGCAACCCCAAAGAAAAGAGTGTCTATTTGTTGGATACTCTGAATATTCAAAAGGGTACAAGCTGATCAACTTGAGCACAAACAAAGCCTTCATTTAAAGGAGTGTTCAGTTCCTGGAAGAGCCGTTAGCAATAGTTGAATTTGGAGAGTCTTCTTCACCACCAGAACCATTGAATGTAAGTGAAGAGACAAATGAGTTTTCTGATTCTGATATGTCTGATAATGATGATTTAATTGCATATCCTAACAGTCCTAGAAGACCAAAATGGGAAGCAAAGACCATTCATGCAGCTGGGGAACTAGCTAGAAATCCTAGTGATCCTAGGAGGACTAGATCTCAGTTTGAGAGTGCCATGTGTATGAAAGACCCTTTGTTTGTAGAGAAGTTCTATCTGATGGTTGAATCAGACCTGTAGACATATGAATATGCAACACATGATCCAAGATGGAAAACAGCCATGAAATAAGAATTCAGCTCACTCCAGAAGAACAACACTTGGGAACTGGTTGATCTCCCCCCAGGGAGGAAGCTAGTTCAATGTAAGTGGGTTTTCAAAACTAAGTTTGCTACTGATGGTTCACCTTTGAAATATAAGGAAACATTGGGAGCCAAGGGCTACTCACAGGTACATGGTATTGACTACAATGAGACCTTTGCAATAGTGGCAAAAATGGACTCCATCAGGCTAGCCTTAGCCATTGCAGCTTCGAAGCAGTGGGAGGTACATCACATGGATGTGAAGTGTGCTTTATTGACTGGAGATATTACTGAATAGATTTACATGCAGCAGCCTCAATGGTTTGTTACTAATCCATATTTTGTGTGCAGGTTAAAGAAATCATTGTATGGGCTTAAGTAAGCCCCCAGGGCTTGGTATGCCAAGATTGATGGCTTTGTGCTATCATTGAGTTTTGTTCGATGCAAGTCTGATCCTAATGTTTATTTGAAGCTGATTCATGGTTCTTTGATGATTATTTTCTTGTATGTGGATGACCTTCTGATTATAGGAAGTTCAAAGAAAGAAATTGCCTCCTTGAAGGATGCAATGAATCATGCATTTTCTATGACTGATTTAGGGTTGTTGAGCCAATTCTTGGGTCTCGAAATTGCCCAATCCCAACATGGAATAAATTTACATCAGTCCAATTATGCTTCAGATTTTCTGAACAAATTCAAGATGAAAGATTGCAAGCCAAGCAAGACTCCCTTCCTTTCAGGAGTTAAGCTTGAAGAAGCAAGTTCTTCTCCTATGGTAAATAATACACTGTATAGGCAATTGATTGGGTGTTTGCTGTACCTTACACATACTCGACCTGATCTTTCTTATACAGTAAGTGTGGCTTCAAGATACATGGATCAGCCTCATGAGATCCATTGGAGAGCAGCCAAAATGACCCTTAACTTTGTTCAAGGAACAAGAAATCATGGGATCTTCTACAAAGCTAAATCTAATCTTGATTTGATTGGGTTTACTGACAGTGGTTGGGCAGGTGACAACATAGATCGAAAGTCAACATCAGGATATGTGTTCATGATTACTAAAGGACCAATCCGCTGGTTAAGCAAGAAACAGAGTGCCATTGCACTCTCATCTATAGAAGCAGAGTACAGAGGAGTTGTAAATGCAACAACTCAATGTTTATGGTTGCAGGGGATACTTGTGGCTTCGAATCAAAGTTTTCAACCATTATCTATTGTGATAATAAAAGCACCATTTGAATCTGCAATGATCCAGTTCAGAGATAGAGAACCAAACACATTGATATCCATATGCACTACATCAGACAACTTATGCATGATGGCACCATTCAACTACTCTTCTGTGCATCTTCAGAACAAGTAGCAGACATCTTCACCAAAGTTTTTTGTGAGAAGACATTCAACAATCTCAAATCACTGCTGGGGATTGCTGATCATGCTGTGAAGCATGATTGATGACAATATTTTCAAATTTTGTTTTACTGTCCATGTTTAGGGGAGGATTTTCCCACCAGGTTTTTGCCTCTTTCCTTGGTTAAATGGACATGCAGTATGTAAAGGGTGACTAATCCTTGTTTCTAGGACCTATAATTTTCTGATATTTACTCATAAAGTCAGGCGTAAGGGGGAGTTTTAGAATAATCAACCCATAGTTAGCTACCTTAGACATTAATTAATCCATTTTTGTCTTATTTTCCTAGTTTCCAATATTCCACTCTATGCAAGCTGTCTTCCACATGTCATAGAAGTCAAACTTGCTAAAATTGAGTCATGGAGCACTTGGGAAACCTCTTGAAAACCATATTTATCAGTTCTTCTTTATTCCATATCCTCCCTAGTGCATATTTTCTTTTTCTGCTAAGTTGCCAGCTTTATTGATATTTAAGGCAAAAGGGAAAGTAAGACTAGGTGTAGTTGAATTGTTTTTTGCCCTCATCATCCTCCATTATTTTATCCTAATAAAAGCATGTATGAGTTTTATT
Organism: Pseudotsuga menziesii; assembly: GCA_001517045.1. NCBI lineage: Eukaryota > Viridiplantae > Streptophyta > Pinopsida > Pinales > Pinaceae > Pseudotsuga > Pseudotsuga menziesii. The sequence goes on along the minus strand of LPNX010809632.1, from coordinate 494,865 downwards.
TCCATAACTTATTAGATTTCCCATTTGTGTTTTCCAATTTGTGAGCCTCTAGGTAGATTTGGAAACTGCTTTATGCACCTATGATGGATTTGACTATATTTAGTAAGCCTGCTTTTTGACTATTTCAAATGGAATCCTTATGCATTCGAATCTCTCATGTAATTATATATTACAATAGCCTATGACTTCATAAGGTTGGCCATTTTACACTTATTCAATACAGATTAGTGTTATGCTCCAATTTCAGTCTCCTTTGTGTGTAAATTTGCATGTTTGATTAGCAATTTTGTGAGTGCAATTGTTCTATCACCTAGGTTCGATTTCCACAATAAATTTCTAACCCATTAACCATTTGAATACTAACACACTAACCTACTAACCAATAGATTGCCAACACACTAAGTCACTAAACCCTCTAATTTTATTTCAAACCTACTAACCTCTAACTCATTAACTAATAACCATTAATTATTATTTGTACCTTGTAAAAACACAGTTACAAACTTCTTTTTATTTAAATGGATTTTGTTTTAAAATATTATTAAATTTAAATGAAAAAAATCACTTTAACTTTGTTTGTTTCACACACATATATAACAGACTTATAATATTCCTTGAGGGGTCTCTCAACTAGGTTTTTTTTCAAGAAGAAAAGGGCAGTTCGTTGATATTCAATTACGAATCAAAGGTAACAATACCATGCTCAAGATACAAAATATCAAGATATAACTGTCAATACTATGACCATCAGAGTTTTACTTGGGGAGATAGGCCCTAGCTTGTCAAAGCAAAATCCAATATTTTAATCGATAACGATATCAGTTCATAAACAGAGAAAACAATGAGGGTCCTGTCAGTTTATCCAAAGAATATTTTAAGTGGAAAGTGGAGACCCATCCAACTAAACAAAGTGATGTTGAAAAGATCAGAAAGGCATCCATAAATAGACTCATACCATAAAAAACTCAATCTTTACATGAAATATGAGAAGAACCAGGATGTGGGGCATACTCATCCGTCAAACAACTCGATAGTATCGCTCTCGATCATCTCTCCATATAAATTTAAAATATGATCGAATCCCCATATTGAGTAAAATTGCTTCTTTGGATAAAGCATCAACACTCTAATTGTGTTCTCTGTAAATATGCAAGAACTTTAAAAGAGAGAAAAGAGGATTTTAATGCTACAATACGTTCACACCAGTGAACCAGATCTAAAACATTCATACCAGCCTTTGTATATTCCCAATTTATCACCACTTGTGAATTGCCCCATACCATGAGAGAGGGTAACCCTAGAGAGGCTGCAAAATACAGAAGTGACCAGAGAGGCACCAACTTTTCCTGAGTGTTAGTAAACTAGACAACCCCTAATTTGGCCAAGAAAAAGTGAGTGGGACCGATATGAAGTGCATAAACACTATCCACTATTGTGGGAAAGTATCCATGGGTTCATATATATATATATATAGATATATATTCCAAAACAAGTTATATTACATTTTAAATGTGCATATAAACACTTAGGAAACATGAAACAAAATATTACCACTTTCCATAACATGACATTCTTTTTATTCTTTGATGGGCCTCCAATATGTGTATTTTATAGCCCATACTATATTATAGATTTACTTTTGAAACTTACATCTTAATGTGAAACATTCATTTATTTTCATGACCAATATAGACTTTATGCCATATTATTATCTAATTATATATACAATTGCTTAATTACAAGCATGATTGTGATGTGCTTGATTTTAAAGTGAGTTTTTGATGATTTTTGTATGTGACTCGTTATGGTATAAATGGATAATAGTTTAGGGATTTTATCTAGAAGACAAGGATGATACCCTTCATTTATGAATCCAAATATAGTCCCTTAACCATCTTTAGAGTTGATAATTGTATGATGATCAATAGTTTCGAAAGATGGCCGATTGTGTATTTGAAGAACTTTTCCAAGTTAATTCTAGAGTGGAGTTGATTCTTATAGACCTTATATTTGAGTGGAGATTTAATATTTCACAGGACCTTCCACCACCAGACCACTCGGTTTTATTTCACGAACATTGCTTTATCCCCATTATGTTAGGGCCATACCCTAACCTCCTTACATTTTGTTACCAAGGATTTAATAATTAATGTATGAATTAGGCATCTTCTTTGAAAGAGGTTAATTAGGTAGCTAGTTGGTTGTTAATGTAAAAGGGTCCTCTTTATTAAATAATCCCCACTAAGTGTCTGGTACTCATTAGTTATAATACCACAATTAGTTAGGGTTTTTCTAGAGAGAAACTATATTGAATATTTTCCCAAAGGAATTTATCTCCTCGAAGAGGTCCATGAACACTTCTCTCTCTTTTCTAGATTATCAATGCAAGGATATGTTCTAAACCCTTTTAGAATCATTATGGTGCATCATGGCCTCTAATCTTATTTTGCAACATATGGGAATTGAGAAATTTATTGTATCAACCACTTGAGCTAGACCACCAACCTTTTCTTTGTTAGATTATTACAATTATGAGGACATGTTTTCCTATTTTGAGTTTATTGTTTTTTATTTATTTATTCCATTTCACCAACCTATTTTCCAATATTTTTAGTCTTCTACTTTTGTAGTATATGTAGAATATAATTGTCTTAAAATTAGTATTAAAGTCTCAAATTCAAACAAGAAACCTCTTTTCCAAACAAGAAATATATGAAAACTTCCATCAAACGTTGTCTTTAGTTACTAGTACATTAGTTCAGGATTGTTTTAAGGCTGCTACAAGTCTGAGTTTCCACATTTTTTATACTACCATGAACTTCAAAACTTCCTAGATTTGTTAATAAGGTTTATTTTCAAACCTGGAGTCCCCAAACCTACATGAAGAGTGGATTTGTGGTTTTTATGACCTCATGACTATTCATATTTGATGTTTTTCACCTCCATAGATCTTTTTTGAAGTTTAAGGTCACGGGCTATACAAAAATACACCCAAACCTACCTCAAAAACCTATTTTTCATCTGAATAATGGTTGATCTTTGACCCTTTTAGTCTAAAGTCTATAGGGGATATATTCTATCACTATCAAAATGTCAAGCATAGGTTTGATTGTGCTCATGTGACTGACACTAGAGCTGCAACTGATAGGACATCACCCTATTTTCTCTTTATTGTTGCACCCATAAGACTGCCCAAGTCTGAGACTAATTGATGTTTGGACTCGGGAGGCCGAGATATGCCCATAAGTGCCCAAATTATGCCTAGATTGAGAGATTAGGTTGTTTTAACATTGACCTAGTTATCCACAAACAATTATCCCAATAAAATATTTAGTGACTAACCCAATAACCAAATAAGATACTAATCTTTGAATCAAATAACATACTAATTATTGAACTGCTAACTGTCTAATTACTAAATTAATAACCTTCTAACCCATCAATATCGAGGCCTAACTCTATAATTTGAGGAGCATCATACGCTTTTGACACATTTCAACCCATAATTATGCATAGTCGTGACAAGTTTCCACTAAGACAAACTCATGAAACCCTCATTGACACTTGTTGGATTGATCCTTAAACAAGACCTAGAGCATAATTTCACATTAGTATTGACCAATTAAAATAAAAAAACATGGTGTTTCCCACATCAAATATGGGTCAAATCCAATAAACAATGGACACAGAAGGTTCTTCACAACAATTAAATTATCAGATCTGATTCTAATTTTCTAAATTAGTTTGTCTTATTACCATTGTTTTCCTACTTTAAGTTGTGATTTTATTTCAGTTCTATTTTCATTTAGATTTGCATTAAAGTTCATTTTCCTTTATTTTTTGTTAAAAAACTCTAATTTTAACAAGTAGAGAAATTGATATTCATGGTAATGGTAATGAAGACAATGTTGATGGTGATGGTGATGGTGATGAATGAAAAAGAATGAGGGACAATGACAAAGTTGAGGGTGAATATAAGGATTGCATAAAATTGCAGATTGTGGGAGTGCATATTACCCAAAAGACAAAGAAGGGTGAAAAGCAAAGAAGGAATAGCAGTACAAAGTGTGAGAAAGAAGAAGGAAGAGAGAGAAAGATAACACATTCAAGAATCCCACATCAATCAAAACATATCTAACACATTCAAGAATCCCACATCAATCAAAACATATTTTAATTATGTTAATAAATTTATGTTTGCAGGATCAAAGGAAGTTTCATTCCTAAATTCAAAGTCTCCTAGATATTTACAATTGAAATATAACTATATGTTATTTGTTGCAGAGTTGTATCACAGCAAGCAATTTCATTGCGTTATGAAAAAATATTGTTGGTGTAGACCCTTGTAGATCCCAATGACTCTGCAACATATCTCTTAAGCATCAGAGATTTCCCAAAGTATCCGCAAGTCATCCAATGGGGTTATCCTGTTGATGTAATTGTAACTTTGGAATGTATTCACTTGTATTTCTTATGTATTGTAACCCGATGTTTATTCTGGGATGTATTTGTAATGTACTTGATTCATGTCATTCCCTGATGTTCCTATCGGGAGTTTCTATAATGTAAAAAATTCATGTCAAGTCAAGGTGGGTAACCCTCCTATTGTCTAAGGGTTAAAGTCCCCGTAGTTCCGGGGCACTAGGGTTATTAGACTCACCTAGTGAAGTTGGCCCTAGTTGGGTTTAGTCAAGTTGATAATTAGTATAAATAGACAGCTAGATTCTCTATTTATCACACACTCACTCACGCTCAGTTGTAGCGCATAGCTGAGGAAGAGGAAGACACTGGGGCAAGGAAGAAAGAAGGTTCCTGCTGTCGGGAGATCATCTTACTATTTTGGGTTTTACTTTTGGTTTTGATTCTATATCTGAGGAATTTGCGGGGTTTTATCCATTTATGGTTACCCTGAGGAAAAACACTAGGTTCATTGTCTCTTGTGTTTGATTGCTATGCTTGTTGTTCTCTCAGTTAAAGATCCTAATATAATTCTAGCTTAATGTTAAAAATCTAACATGGTATCAGAGCTAACCTGAGAAGAAGACACTGTGCAGTTGCGGTAACTAGGGATTCCTACTTTGTGTATCTCTCTCCATATATTTTTAGCAAAATTAGGGTGGAATAACTCTTCTCCCTAGGGTGCATCTTTTTGTCGAAGCAGAATCCAATTCTGAGGTTTTTCAGTTTTGGACCCGACACTACTGCCGAAAATTAGGGCTTTTCACAGAAGTGGAATTTTTCAGTGAGCCTAGGCCTAGATTGACCTCCTCCTAAAAATCAAAGTTATGGATCACGATCAAAGAATTTGGTTGGATAGAACTCCGGAAAAGAAAAACCCTAATCTACTCCTGAACCAACACTGTAGAATTTCAGGTCCAAATCCAGATCTGACATCTTGACCTGGTAAGATCTAAATATTTTGTATTTCCATTTGAGGTTCTTAGTTAAGATGTCTCATCATACCAAGCTTGATGAAAATCTCGAGGGAGCTAATAAATTCCGAGCCTGGAAGTATAGGATCTCCCTGGTCCTGGAAGAAAATGAGTTGGACTCCTATATCAGTGAAGAGGTTCCAGTTCCAGAGGGAGATGAGGCTAAGGCCTTACATAAGAAAAAGTTGGTTATGGAAAAGAGGATCATTGCTGATTCTATCAAGGATCACCTCATACCACAGTTGTCCTCCCTCAAGACCCCTAAAGCCATGTTTGATTCCCTAACCAAACTGTTCAAAGGGAAGAACATCAATCGGAAGATGACTCTAAGGAACTAGTTGAAGAATGTAAAGATCCAGAATGAGGAGATCATCTAGTCATACTTCACAAGGGTCTCCTAGATCAAAGAATAGCTGGAAGCAGTAGATGAAGAAGTGGAGAATGAAGAAATTGTGATGACAACCTTGAATGGTCTCCCTAGGTCATGGTATTCTTTCATCCAACGAATCTATGCTAGGAAGAAGTTAGTCAAGTTCAGTAGACTATGGGAAGAATGTTCACAAGAAGAAGCTCGAATAGCAGCATGAGAAGAAAATATGGGAAGTGAAGATCAAGGTCTCACAGTACACTCCAAGAAAGGAAGAAGGGAAAATCATCATCACCAAGGTAAGCATTCTCATCAGAAAAATAATCTTGTAAGAAGGGATCCATCCAAACTCAGATGTTATACATGCGATGAAATAGGACACTTTGCTAGAAATTGTCCCATGAATAAGAATGGATCCAAGAAGAATAAGAACTCCAAAAGAATACATCATGCTCACACTGCCGAGGATGATGGTCCTCCCAGAAAGAGAGTAAAACAAGAAAGTGAAGAAGAATATGTTTTGATCTCCGCTCTCACGAGAACTATCACTCATGGAAGCAAAGATTGGCTTATTGACAGTGGGGCTTCCAAACACATGAAAGGTTTCAAGGAATCCTTTGAGAAACTATATGAACATAATTCACCCCATAAGGTGAAACTTGGGGATGACTACCAATATCCCATAAAAGGTAGTGGTGAATCCTCCTACAAGCTAGACTCTGGAAAGTCTATGAAAATGAAGGATGTCTTGTTTGTACCAGGACTAAAGAAGAATCTTCTATCCATATCGGCACTGGATGCAAAAGGCATGAGGGTTGCATTTGTAGATGGCCAAGTCCTCATGTGGTCAACAGGAAAGACTATTGACGATGCAATAGTAATTGGAGAACAAGAAGGAGGTTTATACAAATTGAAGGGCCCTCCAGAACAAGCTTTGGTCCACGACAGAGTAGAGCCAAATGAAGTTTGGCACATAAGGCTTGCACATGTGCACTATAGAGCACTACCACTTGCAAGAAAAGCTATTGAAGTTCTTCCAGAAATTCAAGCAAAACATGAAGGGGTCTACAAAGGATGAGCAAAAGGAAAGAATACAAAGAAGACATTTCCAAGTAGTGAGAGCAAGGCAAAAGGAATCTTGGAAATAATCCACTCCGATGTATGCAGACCAATGTCATCAAGTTCACTAAGTGGGTATGTATACTATGTTTCTTTTATTGATGACTTTTCTAGGAAGACATGGATTTACTTCATGAAGAAGAAAGATGAATTTTTTAGCAAGTTCAAGGAATTCCAAGCCTTGATCGAGAACCACACAAAAAACAAGATCAAGACGTTTCAATTAGACAATGGCGGAGAATTCACATCAAATGAATTCAAATACTTATGCAAAGAATCAGGGATTAAGAGGGAGTTATCCACTTCATATAATCCACGACAGAATGGGGTTGCAGAAAGGAAGAATAGAACTATCATGGAAGCTGCAAGAGAAATGCTTCATGATCAAGATATTCCCATGCATATATGGGCAGAAGCTACCAGAACAACGATGTATGTATAGAACCGTACTCCACAGAGAGTAATCAAGAACAAGACACCTGAAGAAGTCTTTTCCAGCAAGAAACCAGAAGTCATCCATCTCAGAATATTCAGCTGTCTAGTGTACATACACATTCCAAAAAAGAAGAGAAAAAAATTAGATCCTTCAGGAAAGAAGGGTATATTTGTGGGATACTTTGAAAGCTCGAAGGCTTACAGAATATATTTCCCAGGATTCAAAAATATCAACATCAACGGGGATGTAACATTTGATGAAGACACAGCTTACAACAAATCTAGAAAGAGACCTGCTGAAGAACCTAAAGAAGCAGAAGCACCCAGAAATCATGATACAACCATGAACAAAGAAACTCAAGAAGAAGATCGAGAATTTGAATAACCACAAGAACCTGTAGATCCACCTCAAGAGAATAATCCTCACAAGAGTAAACCTGCTTAGGTACGAGAAGTTATCCAAGGTGCGGAAAGATATGGGGCTCCATAAGAGAATCACAGAGAAACAAATAGAACCAGATCCTGCTCCGGATATGTAGCTTTACTATGTGACTTTATCAATAAAGAACCTTCCAATTATGAAGAAGTGGCAGAACAAGAAGAATGGAAGGATGCTATAATCAAAGAGTATCAATCAATCATGAAGAACGATGTTTGGGATGTTGTCCCAAGACTAGAAGGTAAGTCGGTTGTAACTTCCAAATGGATCTACAAGATTAAGCACACTGCAGATGGTAGCATAGAGAAATACAAGGCAAGATTTGTGGCTCGTGGTTTCTCACAGAAAGAAGGAATAGACTATGAAGAAACCTTTGCACCTGTAGCCAGATACACTTCCATCCGATCAGTACTTGCTCTGGCTGCAGTGATGAAATGGAAGATACACCAAATGGATGTCAAGACCGATTTCTTGAATGGTGTAGTGGAAGAGGAACTGTATGTAGAGAAGCCACTCGGTTTTGGGACACATGACAGGGAGTCTCATGTGTGTAGATTGAATAAATCCCTGTATGGTTTGAAATAGACACCCAGGACATGGTATGGCAGAATTAATAGATTTGTATCCAATTTGGGCTTTACCAAGAGTAAAGCAGATTCCAACCTTTACTACAAGGTTGAAGATGGCAACCCAGTGATGCTCCTACTGTATGTAGATGATGTATTTGTAATAGGTATGGATGGGTTGATTACTGATACGAATAGAAAGGTTGCTTCCAAGTTTGAAATGAAGGACTTGGGTATGATGCACTATTTTCTAGGCATGGAGGTGTGGCAAAATGCGGATGGAATCTCCCTCAGAAAAGGGAACTATGCAGTAGAAATCCTAAAGAGGTTTGGGATGATGGACTGTAAGGCCATGAACACACCTATGGTATCGAACCTAAAGCTATTGAGTGATGCTTCATCAGAAGCGGTTGATGCTACGATGTATCGTCAGATGATTGGGTCCTTGATGTACCTGACAAACACAAGACCAGATATTTGCTTTGCTGTGAACCCCTTGAGCCAGTTCCTGACAGATCCAAGACATGTTCACTTGATTGCTGCAAAGCATATTTTGAGGTACCTGAGGGGTACAATTGATTATGGGCTCAAGTATGAGGCGAATCAGAAGATTAACCTAGAGGGTTATGTTGATTTAGATTGGGCAGGAAATGCCACCGATAGGAAGAGCACTTTAGGGTGTTGCTTCAATATGGGATCATGTGTGATCTCTTGGTTTAGCAGGAAGAAATCTTATGTGGCACTGAGTATAGCTGAAGCAGAGTATGTCGTAGCTTGTTCAACTATTTGTGAGGCAGTATGGCTAAGGAAGCTACTCTCTAATTTATTTGATCTCCAAATGGATGCTACATGTATACATTGTGACAACCAGAGTTGCGTGAAGTTGTCAGAGAATCCAGTTTTCCATGACAAGTTGAAGTATATCGAGATCAAGTATCACTATTTCACGGATATGGTGTAGAGGGGAACAATGAAGCTCCAGTATGTTGCAACGGAAGAACAGATAGTTGATGTGTTGACGAAGCCATTGGCAAGGGTGAAATTTGAGTACTTGAGGGAGAAGCTTGTTGTTCTCTAGATCGAGGTTCCCTCCAAGTGGAAATGATGAGACCTAGAGCCATTCTAACATGGTGAGAGGATTGGTTCCTTCCATGGTCAGATGTAAGGGCTGAGCCATTCTGTCATGGTGAGAGGATTGGTTCCTTCCATGTTAGATGTGAGTGCTGAGCCATTTTGATGTGACTGTAGGATTGGTTCCTACATGATCAGAAGTAAGTGTTGAATGCCATTCTTGGAATGGAGGCACCTAGTCAGTTACCAGGAAAGCTCAGTCTGGGACTGAGGGCTATTCTGGTGTGACTGTAAGATTGGTTCCTACATGATCAGATGTGAGTGCAGAGCACTTCTGACATTGGTTGTCAGATGTAAGTGTAGAGCCCTTTCAGCATGAAGGATTGGTTCCTTGCATGGTTGAATATAAGTGCTGATCCTTTATGACATTGGTTGTCAGATGTAAGTGCGGAGCCTTTTGGCATGGATAATTGGTTCCTTGCATGGCCGAGTGTAAGTGCTGAATCCTTTTCGACATTGGTTGACGGATGTGAGTGCTGGGCCTTTCTGACAGGGTTGTGGGAGGTGTTCCAAAATGGTCAAATGTGGGTGATGGGTGTGCCTTTCTGATATGATTATAGGATTGGTTCCTACATGATTAGATATAAGTGCTGGGCGGGCCATTCTGACTTAGGGTCAGATATAAGTGCTGGAAGAAGACCTACATGGAGGCTAGGCCTACAACCAGCATGAAAAAGGTCTAGCTCTATAGAACTTCTTGTGATGAGAAGAATCATGAGATAGCACCTATGATGATCCAACAGTGATGATCCAAATCGAGGGATGATCCAGATCCAGTGATGATGCTCCAAAGATGATCCAGATCAAGTGATGATCCAGATCTAGTGATGATGATCCAGATCCAGTGATGATCCAGATCCAGTGATGATGATCCAGATCCAGTGATGATCTAGATCCAGATGAAGATGACTTGAAGATGAAGATGACTTGACGATGAAGATGACTTGAAGATAGAGATGAATTGAAGGTGAAGATGACAAGGACTTGATGATGATCCAGATGATACAGAGAAGAAGACTTGTGCTGATAAATTGCGTCGATAGAATACCTTCCTAGTTAAGAGGGAGTGTTGGTGTAATTGTAACTTTGGAATGTATTCACTTATATTTCTTATGTATTGTAACCCGATGTTTATTCCAGGATGTATTTGTAATGTACTTGAGTCATGTCATGCCCCGATGTTCCTATCGGGAGTTTATATAATGTAAACAAGTCATGTCAAGTCAAGGTGGGTAACACTCCTATTGTCTAAGGGTTAAAATCCCCGCAGTTCCGGGGCACTAGGGTTATTAGACTCACCTAGTGAAGTTGTCCCTAGTTGGGTTTAGTCAAGTTGGGAATTAGTATAAATAGAGAGTTAGCCTCTCTATTTATCACACACTCACTCACACTCAGTTGTAATGCATATCTGAGGAAGAGGAAGACACTGGGGTAAGGAAGAAAGAAGGTTACTGTTGTCGGGAGATCATCTTACTATTTTAGGTTTTACTTTTGGTGTTGATTCTATCTCTGATGAAGTTGCAGGGTTTTCTCCATTTAGGGTTTCCCTGAGGAAAAACATTGTGTTCATTATATCTTGTGTTTGATTGTTGTGCTTATTGTTCTCTCAGTTAAAGATCCTAATATAATGCTAGCTTAATGTTAAAAATATAACATATCCCTCGCAATATTTAACCACATCACTATGACACATCAAGAAATTCTTAGAACTACAACAAATTCTCCACCATGGTAATCCTAGCCATGGCCCCACTATATTGGTTGGGGAACACATTTTTCCAACACCATCGAACAATTTCATTGGGACATACTTACAAAACCCTGAACTGCACTAGTTAGGGAAATACACACCCATGCTCGAGTGCACTACTTTACACTCAGATTGACCAATTAAAGGACTACACACGAAATTATATACACCATTAATGGGTCAAAACTGATCAACAACAGACACATGGCATCAAATGTTAGTGCAAAGAAGGAAATTGATGTTTGGCCTTCATCCATATCAAAAGATGATTAATATAAGCATTGTAGGGGAATGACCCAAGAGTCTCTGAAGCGTAAAACCAAGGAAATACTAGTAGCCCAGCCAAGCCAAACCTATAAGCCCATCGCAGCAGCTCAACCCAACCCTGTGCATTCCATCCCAGATAGGAGCCATGAAAATGTTCCATCACCGTAAGTTATTTTGAGGTATAGCTCTCTATGGAGGGGGTCGATTTCGTGGAGAAGAAAGACAATTTATATTGGAGTTGGAAGTGGTTAAAAGCCATTATCATTCTACAATTGAAAGACCATGTATAAAACCTAATACCATGAATAAATAAGAGCTTTTGGCTCTCACAATTAAACTACTTACATACCGAAGACATTGCAAGCAGTTGTACTGAAGGTGCAGTAAATATGTTAGTAGCTCATGAAGACAAATCACATATAATCCATCAAGAGAAATTTCATAGAACACTGTGAACACCTTCAACATAAATCACAACCTGTACTGAAGCCGTGAATCCCTATTGGAGAAATCGCATGCAGTGTCCAAAATACAAGTCGTGTCGAGACAGAAAAATTGCAGATTGTGCAGAAGCTTCCAAACGTTGACAAAAAATCTAACCTCCTTTATTTATATCATTGCCATTTTGCATGTCAACGCCTTGTGCAAAAATACCCGCGCAGGTAGTGAACCATATAATGTTCAACTAGTTATGATGAAGTATGGTTTTGGTGACAACTTTTATTGGTGAAAAAAAGTAAACATATATGTTAACCTTTATGCTAACATATGCTAATCAAAGAAACATATGCTAACATATGCTTATGTAAATATATATGCTAATCAAAGAAACATATGCTAACCCTTATGCATGCATATTAATAAACAAACCATCCAAAACCTAAATTTTGAATTGTTTAAACCATATATGGTGGAGTGACCAAAGAAAATATTTAGTATCAAAACGAAAGGGAAATCACAGCTAACTGAATATCGCATGAGGAATGGACTGTGGATGTGATCTCTAATCCTCATCTATGGAAGGATCTTTTGTTTCCTTCAATGGGCTCTCTATATTGAAGCAATAATATAATATCATTTCCCTTATATGTAGACACCATTTTGAATAGAACTTTGGGCAGCATGAGACTACGGTAATGGAAAGAAATGTGAGAGGAAGAAAGGGTACTCTACCTCTTATATACATATCAATAGCATATCCTAATTATAATAATAAAATATTGAAGAATGCATGGAAGTGGATTGTATTTATATGCCAATGTTGAGCATGAAGGTGAACCAGTTCAAGTATGGGTTCCCATATGATTGAATTGACCCTAAGGAGGCCAAGCAGGTTCCTATTTAATGAATAAAGGAAATTGGAATGGATTTGAACTCAGACACCAATATTCTAAAGCAACATCTAGCATTAATAGGTTATATAATTGGTCAAATCATACAATATAAGGAAACCATGTGTTTATTCTATGAATACTAAGAATGTAGCATTTGATGAAGATGATGATGATGATGATGGTGACGACGACGACGACGATGATGATGATTATGATGACGACGATGATGATGTTGATGATGATGATGACAATGATGATGATGATGATGATGATATTGATGATGATGTTGATGATGTTGATGATGATGTTGATGATGTTGATGAAGTTGACCATGATGTTGATGAAGTTGACCATGATGTTGATGATGACGTTAATGATGATGTTGATGATGTTGATGATATTGATGATGTTGATGATATTGATGATGTTAATGATGATGATCACCATGTTGATCTCATATGAAATGATGAAGATGATGATGAGGAGGAGGAGGAGGATGACAATGATGATGATGATGTTGATGACGATGACAAGGATGATGATCCTGATGATGATGTTGACGATGATGATGATGATTATGATGATGATTGAGTCAAGAAACCCTACCAAACCGTCAATGCATGTTTCTAGTCTAACCATTCCAAATTTCACAACAAGCCGACACATATATAAACAATTTCATCATTGGCCCCATGTAGCACATTAATTCATCGTCAGGTATGGCTTTTGTTAATCAATTTGTTATTGACAGTCATGTTTGATGATGAAGTTGATGATGATGATCATGATGATGACAATGATGATGATGATAATGAGGACGATGATGATGATGATGACGACGATGATGTTGATGATGATGTTGATGATGTTGATGATGTTTATGAAGTTGACGATAATGTTGATGATGTTGATGATGATGTTGATGATGATGATGTTGACGACGATGATGATGATGGTGTTGATGATAATGATGATGATGATGACGATGATGTTGATGATGATGATGATGATGATGGTGATGATGATGGTGATGATGTTGATGATAATGACAATGACAATGATGATGATGATGATGATGATGATGATGATGATGATGACGATGATGATGATGATGACAAAGACGATGAAGATGATGATGATGATGACGACGATGATGTTGATGATGATGTTGACGATGATGTTGATGTTGATGATGATGTTGATGATGTTGATGAAGTTGACGATGATGTTGATGATGATGATGATGATGATGATGATGATGTTGTTGTTGTTGATGATGGTGATCATGTTGACGATGACGATGACGATGATGATGTTGATGACGATCATGAAGATGATGATCATGATGATGTTGATGATGAATATGGTGATCACCATCTGGATCTCATATGAAATGATGAAGATGATGATGATGATGATGATGATGATGACGATGATGAAGATGATGAATATGAAGATGTTGATGATGTAAATGATGATGTTGATGAAGTTGACGATGATGTTGATGTTGCTAATGATGATGATGATGATGATGATGATGTTGATGATGATGATGATGACAACGACGATGAAAACATTGATGATGTTGATGATGTTGATGACGATGACGACAACGATGATGATCATGATCATGATGATGTTGATGATGAAGATGGTGATCACCATCTGGATCTCATATGAAATAATGAAGACGTTGACGATGACAATGATGATGATGGTGATGATGAAAATTATGATGATGATGATGTCGACGATGATGACGATGATGATGATGTTGATGACGACGATGATGATGATGATCTTGATGATGATGTTGATGATTATGTTGTTGATGATGATGACGACGATGCCGATGTTGATGATGACGACGACGACGACGATGATGATGATTATGATGATGTTGATGATGAATATGGTGATCACCATCTAGATCTCATATGAAATGAGGAAGATGATGATGATGATGATGATGATGATGATGACAATGATGATGACGATGACGATGATGTTGATGATGATGATGTTGATTATGATGATCATGATGACAATGATGACGATGATTATGATGATGATCATGTTGATGACGATGATGATGATGACGATGACGATGACGACGACGAAGACGATGATGATGACGAAAACAATGTTGATGATGATGTGGATGATGTTGATGAAGTTGAAAATGATGTTGATGATGATGTTGTAAGTTAATATAGGAAATATTAAAAAAACACATCCATTTTCCAAAGAAAAAAATATAAAATACTTTATAATGCTAAACTTACAAATGGATGATATTCATTCCCCCCTCAGCATGTCCATGTTCCCTACAATGTTTTTTGGTTGTTGTGATCAATATTATTATCCTCTTAAATCCCCTACATTAAGTACATGGACAATAACATTTCCCATCACCCCTTATTTTCTCTACATCCCACAGTCTAGTGAGAAATTGTTTCTTTTGTTCGTTTGGATCAGGAATATTTATATTTAAAATTTTCTCACAAACTTCATGAATGAATACTATCGATAATCTACAAAAATCAAGGTCCACACATCACTATTTTCACAAACGGTGGTTTGTCAAAAAATAAAAGAAATTCCACAAAAGTATTTTTCAAAGAGAAAAATAATCTTGCAAACCGTCTATCGAAGAATAAAATAATTCCTCAAAATGTCCATCGAGCAATAAATAATTTCTGCAAATCGTCTGTCACTTCTATAGCAAACATGTCAGCATGTTTCTGTCATTTATATATTTTCAAAATTAACTATCATTGAATACCCAACAATATTAACCTACTTACCGTTGAAAAAAAGAAAGCTAATACTATAACAAAAAATGGGTTATCATCGTTAGATATTTGACCAGGAACCATCGTAAAATTGACAACATGATATTGATGTATATGTAACTTCGGAATGTATTCTTCTATGTATCTTATGTATTGTAACCCGATGTTTATTCCGGGATGTTTCTATTATGTATTTGAGTCATGTGGTCATGCCCTGATGTTTCGATCGGGAGGATTAATAATGTAATCAATTCATATCAAGTCATTAGGTAAGTCCCCACAGTTTCGGGGCACTTGAGTTATTATACACTAATTAAGGTGAAGGCTCGAGTAAGTAATTGTTAGGTTGAGCCTACGTGTGAAAAGGCAATTCAAGTGAACGGATGAATATAAATAGAGAGTGAGAGTCTCTCTATTTATCACTTGAGAGTCTCTCTATTTATCACTTGTGAAATACATCACTTGCTCTCCCAAGTGTGGCGCACTACTGAAGAAGGAAATTTTGGGACTAGACAGAAGACATAAGACTACTGCTGTTTTTGGGAGATCTCTTACTGTTTTGGTGCTGATTCTATCTTAGAGGAAGTTGTGGGGTTTTCTCCTTTATGGTTTCCCCGAGGAAAAACTCTTTGTGTCTCTTGTCTCTTGTGATGTGCTTATGTTTTATTGCTGTGCTTGTTATTCTCTCAGTGAAAAGATCCTAAGATCATAATGCTAGCTTAATGTGATGAAAAACTAACATGGTATCAGAGCTAACCTGAGAAGAATACATTGTGCAGCTGCAGAAACTAGGGATTCCTAGTTTGTGGATCTTCCTCCACAGATTTTCAGCAAAATTAAGGTGAAACAACTCTCCTCCTTAGGGTGCATCTTTATGTCGAGGCGGAATTTGATTCCGAGCATTTTCAGTCTTCGATGCAGAAATTAGGGCTTTCTAAAGAAGAGGAATTTTTGAGTGATACTAGCATAGGTTTATTCTCCTCATCAAAACCGAAGTTTAGAGACCTAGATCAAGAAATTTGGTTGGGTGAAACTCCAGGAAATTCAAACCCTAGTTTGACCCTGAGCTAGGAGAAACCCTAAATACTAAAACTACTAAGTTTTGGTACAGTCGCTATATTCCAAGATTGGAGAAGTCTCAGAAGCTGAAAATTGCAGGGGCCGAATATACATTCTTGATGAAGCCTGTGTCCAAACATCAGACTCAGATTCGCTGTACTACAGGAGATATGATCTCTCCAAGTTAGGGTTCTAGCCTCTTCCAGAATTCATCCCTAAACAGGACATCTGGGGATATCTGCAATATCTTGAGCTACATAGGTCAAAATGGAATTCATGAAGATTTTATAGAAAGGTCACGGAATTTAATTTCAGTGGTCCAAATATCACACTCAGAAGATGAACCAGTGACACATGGCATGCCATACAACTTCGCTGTTTTGAACAGTCCTGTAACAGGTCACCTTGGGAAACGGATCATAAATCCAAAATGATGAAAACAATTCTGATGAAACCTACGGTGTTGGATCAAGGACATGTGAAGTTACCTCAGTACGAAATTTTAGACACAGAGGATCAGTAATTTTGGAGATATCACAGAAATAGTAACAGGCATTTCTGTAGAAGAAATCAGAAAATTAGGGCTTCCTGTTTCGGGAGCTTCCCTCCACTGTTTTTAGAAAAGGAGTACATTGGACAGCTCCATTTGAAGAGATCTATATTTTTGTCCAATCAGATCTGAATGTTTCCAAATTTTGAAAATTAGGGTTTCTGCGACAAACCCTAGATCAGTGATCTCCAGGACAAGGACGAACACCTCAAATCGGTAAGATCTAATCCTTTGCTATTTCCATTTGAGGTTCTCATTTCAATATGATATATCACATCAGCTTGGTGACAAGCTTGGGGAAGTTGACAACTTCCAAGCCTGGAAGTATCTGATCTCTCTGAAGAAACTGGATTGGACACCTACCTGAGTATAGAGGTTCCAGTTTCAGAGGGAGACGAGGTTAGAAGCCTTTCACAAGAAGAACTTGGTCAAGGCCAAATAAGACATCATGCTCATGCTGCAGAGGATGATGAACCATCCAGAAAGAGATCCAGATATGAAAGTGAAGATTCTTCAAGCGAGGATGAATATGTTCTGATATCAGCTCTCACAGGTAACATTAATCATGGAAATGATGATTGGATTATAGACAGTAGAGCTTCCAAACATATGACGGGATTAAAGGAATCCTTTGTAAGACTGTCAGAACATGAATCACCTCACAAGGTGAAACTAGGAGATGACTGCCAATATCCAATAAAAGGTAGTGGGGAATCTTCATACAAGCTAGAACCGGGTAAGTCTCTAACAATAAAAGAAGTATTGTTTTTTCCAGGACTCAATAAGAACCTTCTCTCCATTTCAGCATTAATGCAAAAGGAATGCGGGTTGCATTCATAGATGGTCAAGTCATCATGTGGCCAAAAGGGAAAGACTATCAATGATACGGTAGTGATTGGAGAACAAGAAGGAGGATTGTACAAATTGAAGGGACATCCAGCACAATCCTTGATCCATGACATAGTAGATCCAAATGAGCTTTGGCATAGAAGGCTTGTACATGTGCATTACAGAGCACTATCTATTGCAAGCAAAGCTGTTGAAGGTATTCCAGAATTTCAAGCTATTTGAAGGGAAGAACAAAATCAGAATATGACTTAAAGGAAAAGTGAAGAATGAAAAAGTGGTGATGGCCACCTTGAATGGCCTCCCAGGATCATGGAATTCATTCATGTGAGGAATGTGTGCTAGAAGGAAGTGATTAATTTCAATAGACTCTAGAAAGAGAACTCACAAGAAGAAGAAGCTCAAGAAGAGAAGGTGGGAGCAACTGAAGATCAAGCTCTTTCCATCCAAAGAATATCCCTCAAGCAATGAGGAATATGAAGAACTCAACTCTTGAAGAAATTCTTATCCACCTTAGCTTTTGGATAAGAAACGATGCTATTATGAATGAAGAAGACGATGAAGCTGAAGGCTCAAGAAGGAGTCTACCCTCGAAACAAATAAAGATAAGTAATCAATTGTTATTTCATGATATTGTTTTGTTATGCATTTGTTTATATTCAGTTGATGTATTATGCATGATAGGATGTTTGCATTAAACAACAGTATACTTGTGATGGGTAAATAGCTCATGGTGCTATACAAATCTCCATTGCTACTTATCTAGAATGAAACCTCTTTGCTGACATATTGGATTAGTGCACAATCTCAATGTTGTCCTGGTAGAGATGGAAGGCATCTAGAAAGTTTCAATGAGATATGGATGAATGTTGTATTGGCTAAAGTAGTTGCATGATCATATATTTATGCATAAGTGTTTTCCAGTATAAATATTCGTTATGAAATGTTTCTAACCATACAATTGCATTTGACTTGTAGGAAAGATTGCATACATAATCGCCTACAAGCAAAGAAGGATGAAGACTTGTTCCGAAGAACAAGTGACGACAGTTCAAAGACAAAGAATAATATGACAAGCTAACAGATGGGTGCAAGATGAACTTTTGAAGAAGTTCAAGATAGAGGATCTTAGTATCCAGTGATCCTAGATGGATACTACTTGTCACTCCAGTACAGAATGTTTCGGTGCATAGAGTATGGAAGACAGAGGGAGTATGATGCTCCGCTTCAGAGGGAGTGATTGTGGAAGATCCTAAGGTTTGACATGGTACGACAGGATGGGCAGATTACTGATGATTCTAGGATTTACTGAGAGTAAAGTGGATTCCAACCTTTGATCCAAGGTTGAAGGTGGAAGACCAATGATGCTCCTTTTATGTGTTGATGAAATACTGTTCTAGGTATGGAGGTGTGGCAGAGTATAGATGGGATCTTCCTTGGACAAGGGAAGTATGCAGTAGAAATCCTGAAGAGGTTCAGGATGATGGACTGCAAGGTGATGGCCACACCTATGGCATCGAACCTGAAGCTATTGAGTGATGCTTCGTCAGATTTGGTTGATGCTACGATGTATCGTCAGATGATTGGGTCATTGATGTACCTGACGAACACGAGACCAGATATCTGATTTGCTGTGAACACCTTGAGCTAGTACCTGACAGATCCGAGAAGTGTTCACTTGACTGTTGCAAAGCATATTCTGAGGTACCTGAAGGGTACAATTGATTATGGGCTCAAGTACGATGTTAATCAGAAGATTAACCTGGAAGGTTATGTTGATTCAGATTGGGTAGGCAGTGCCATCGACAAGAAGAGTACTTAGGGATGTTGCTTCAGTAATGGGATCAGGTGTGATCTCTTGGTTTAGCAGGAAGCAATCCTATGTGGAATTGAGTACAGCTGAAGCAGAGTATGTCGTAGCTTGTTCAGCTAGTTGTGAGGTAGTATGGCTACAGAAGCTACTGTATGATATATTTGATCTCCAGTTAGATGCTACTTGTGACAACCAGAGTTGCGTGAAGTTGTCAGAGAATCCAGTGTTTCATGACAGGTCGAAGCATATCGAGATCAAGTATCACTATATCAAGGATATGGTGCAGAGAGGAGCAGTGAAGCTCCTGTATGTTGCAACGGAGGAACAGATAGCTGATGTATTGATGAATCCATTGGCTAGGATGAAGTTTGAGTACTTCAGAGAGAGACTTGGTGTTCTCTAGATCGAGGCTTCCTCCCAGAGAAAGTGATGAGACCCATAGCCATTTTGACATGGTGAGAGGATTGGTTCCTTCCATGTCAGATATGAGTGCTGAGATCCATAGCCATTCTGATGCGTAGGTCAGATATAAGGGCTGAGCCATTCTGTCATGGTGGTAGGGTTGCTCCCTTCCATGTCAGATATGAGTGCTGGCCATTCTGTCGAGCAGGACAAATGTAAGAGCAATTGCCATTCTAGGAATGGAGGCACCTGGTCAGTTACCAAGAAAACTCAGTGTAAGAACAGAGTATCCATTCTGATGTGATAGAGGGATGTGTTCCCACTTGATCAGATGTAAGGGTTGAACCATTCTGTTCATGGATAAAGGATTAAGTTCCTTCCATGTCAGATGTGAGTGTTGGCCATTTTGACGAGTAGGTCAGATGTAAGGGCAACTGCCATTCTCTAGGAGAATGGAGGCACCTGGGTAGTTACCAGGTAGCTCAGTCGAGGAGGACTAGGGGCCATTCTGATATGATTGATGGGATGTGTTCCCCTCATGATCAGATATGAGTGCATGCCCTTCCATCATTGTGAGCAGTATGTGTTCCCGCCTGGATGGATGTAAGTGCTGAGCCTTGTCACAGATGATAGTAGGTGTTTCCTATCATGCTGGTGACTGTAAGCGCTGTGCCATTTCACAGATGATAGTAGGTGTGTCCTATCATGCTGGTGACTGTAAGTGCAGTGCCATTTCACAGATGGTAGTAGGTGTGTCCTACCATGCTGGTGATTGCAAGCGCTGAGCCTTTCCACAGATGGTAGTAGGTGTGGCCTACCATGCTGGTGATTGCAAGCGCTGAGCCTTTCCACAGATGGTAGTAGGTGGGTCCTACCATGCTGGTGGATGTGAGCATTGTGCCTTTCCACAGATGATAGTAGGTGTGTCCTATCATGCTGGTGGTTGTAAGTGCTGAGCCATTTCACAGATGATAGTAGGTCTGTCCTATCATGCTGGTGAATGTGAGTGCTGGGCCTTTCTGATGGGATTGTAATTTACTACATGATCAGATGTGAGTGCTGGGCGTGCCTTTCTGACGAGCAGGTCAGATGTAAGTGCTGGCAGAAGACCTACATGAGGGTAGGCCTACAACCATCATGAAAAAGGGCTGGCTCTGTAGAACTTCCTATGACGAGAAGAATCATGAGATAGCACCAGTGTTGATCCAGATCCAGTAATGATGATCTAGCAGTGATGATCCAGATCGAGAGATGATCCAGATCCAGATCCAGATTGAGTGATGATCCAGATCCAGTCCAGTGATTTTGATCCAGATCGAGAGATGATCCAGATCCAGTGATGTTGATCCAGATCGAGAGATGATCCAGATCCAGTGATGATGTTCGATGATGATCCAGATCGAGAGATGATCCAGATCCAGTGATGATCCAGATTGAGATGATGATGTTCGATGATGATCCAGATCCGAAGATGACTTGAAGACAAAGATGACTTGAAGATGAGATGATCCAGCTGATACAGAGAAGAAGACCAATGCTGAAAATTGTGTCGAAAGAATACCTTCCTAGTTAAGAGGGAGTGTTGATGTATATGTAACTTCAGAATGTATTCTTCTATGTATCTTATGTATTGTAACCCGATTTTTATTCCGGGATGTTTCTATTATGTATTTGAGTCATGTGGTCATGCCCCGATGTTCCGATCGGGAGGATTAATAATGTAATCAAGTCATATCAAGTCATTAGGTAAGTCCCCACAGTTTCGGGACACTTGAGTTATTATACACTAATTAAGGTGTAGGCTCGAGTAAGTAATTGTTAGGTTGAGCCTACATGTGAAAAGGCAATTCAAGTGAACGGATGAATATAAATAGAGAGTGAGAGTCTCTCTATTTATCACTTGTGAAATACATCACTTGCTCTCCCAAGTGTGGCGCACTACTGAAGAAGGAAATTTTGGGACTAGACAGAAGACAGAAGACTACTGCTATTTTGGGAGATCTCTTACTGTTTTGGTGCTGATTCTATCTTAGAGGAAGTTGCGGGGTTTTCTCCTTTATGGTTTCCTCAAGGAAAAACTCTTTGTGTCTCTTGTCTCTTGTGATGTGCTTATGTTTTATTGTTGTGCTTGTTATTCTCTCAGTGAAAATATCTTAAGATCATAATGCTAGCTTAATGTGATTGAAAACTAACACATGATCATTGCAAAACCGACAATAATATCGTCACTTCACCGACCACTATAGATTCGCTTCACTGACCACTATATCGTCGCTTAACTGACTTTATAAATGTCGTATTTTCGACGATTATTTAAGATGACAAAACTAGATCAGACAAAATAGTACTTTTCATCATTGTAATCCGACAAAAAAGTACTTTATGTCGGATGTTGTTGGATTTTGTCATCGTATTTTGGGTTCAAATCCTGTTGTGTAGGACCCCTTCTAATGCTACCATCTGTCCATTGATTTCCACATGGATGTTCTATGTCATGCCTATCCACTGATTTCCATGTGGTTGGTCCATGTCATACCTTTCTATGTGGAAAATGTGGGGCCCACATGAAATTTCCTAAATTTTTAAAATTTTTCATAGACACTTCAATTTTGAATACACACACACACACGCATGTATACGTGTGAACATATGGATTCAACATGGTTATACTAGGCATAATTTTCTCAAATAGTGTCTACCCAATATTAACTCTTGGCTAATGGGAGATTACATCTGGATTTTCCTTTGACTGTGAAAGTCATCTCCATTGGCCAACAAATCTAGCATTTTTTGGTCCAATAACAAAACTATTATAATTCATTTGTACATGGTTATATTTTTTCTAAATATTCCTTATATCCAAATTGTATCATTACATAAATTTATCTTACATGCTTCTATGTAGAATATAATAATACTTTTGGTCATTTTAAACCATAAATTTCATAGCAACATTTGGTCAAACAATTAGCATGCAAATTGTAATTTCTCTCTTAATTACACAAACTACTCTAAAACTCTAAATTTTTTCTTCAACTACGATTCCATATCTTCTCATAATAATCTCCATTATAGTTCATTTGGTTATTTAGGAACCCAATATAAACATTTGTAGGATTTCCAAATGAAAATTCACCAAAATTTCCTCTTATATATTTCTTAAAACGCTTCATGTGAAACATATGATTATTCATGAAAAAACAAATTTCAACCCATATAGTCCTAGTGCTAAAAACCTTGGATCTAATACCACTCTATAACATACTCGGTCGCCTCTTTCAACCATTGAGATCATGGGGACTCAAATTATGTATATGAATCCACCTTTTATGTCCAAAATTGTTTCATAAATTTATTCAATTTAAAAACGGAATACAAACATATGGTCGCCCAAATTATATTATGCATATATTACAATTTACATGCAATTCAAGCATGAGACAAACACACATGCCACACCAAGCAATTCCATGCATTTGTACCATTATAACCAGTAAATTTTGTTGAACCTAGTGTTTTCATTGGTGTCAAGTGAGAAGTATAAAGTCTAGAAGCCAATTTGAATAAGCATATAAAACATAATGGTCAAAGGGAATTTCTCGTAAGTCCTATCAAGACATAACTGTCACATAAATATTGTGCAGTTGATATGCATATCAAAGTGTGTATATTACAAGCCGACAAAAGAATAAGAGATGTGGTGGATTCAAGTTGAATGTTTGGGTAAAATTGATTGTGAACAAAATAAGAGGGGTTTTCATTGACTTAGTGATGTCCCCACTAATGGACAAGATCAGTCGGATAAGCATTGATGCTAGATGGTTATAAATTACCAAAGGATTGTTGTGTTTTAGTGGCGTGTGTAGAAGTGAAGTACTCTAGGGTGGAAGAGAAATCAATGACTTGTTGATTGGAATAAGAGTGCGACAATGAAAAATTGAATTATACATGAAGTTGTAATCACACAAATTGAGCACACATAATAAAGGAATAACAGAGTGCATGGTTAGGTGTAAAAATTGGGAAATCAGGGGACACAGTCAAGCATGCAAGTTCACCAAAGTACGTGATTAGATATTCAATAGATCAGAGTACAAGGATCTTTTCTGCAAGAACATAATACAATTGAGTGTGAGAAGCAGTGTGTGAAGAAGTTGTACATAAGAGGTTTTGCAAGAACAATGTATATAGATAAGTGTTAGCACAAACAATTGCTCACCAAGCTCTACATGGTATAAACCACATATATGCATCACATTCCCACCATTTTCCCCTTATTTTTTACCTTGACAACTATGGTTTACCCTTATTCTCTCCCAAAAAACACCAAAAAGGGCCTAAAAACCCACAAAAGGGCTTAAAAATCCAAAAAAGGGCTAAAAACCCCAAAAAGGGGCTAAAAACCCTAAATAGGGCTTAAAACGCTAAATAGGGTTCCAAAACCCTAAAAGAGAGAAAATGCCAAAAAACCTAAAAACATATTATAAAATTAATGTGAAGGTCTCTATCAACAGATTCTTATCCCTTTTTTCCATTATTCTATTCCATGAATACGGTGAGAAACCATTATTCTAAAAGAATTCACACCATTTTTGCCATCAGTTCGTATCCCTACCATCCCCCATTCGGTACGTTGAGACATTCTCCATACCAACCATCCTGTGGAGAGGCAGTCCATTTCCGAGATCAGGCATGGTGGCCCATTTTCAAGAGAAAGAAGGTATATTTTTCATGTAATGTATTTTATTTAGTTTAGCCATATTTGTTTATTGATATAGCTTTACCAATATCGTTTATTGATGTAGCTTTCTTCCACGAACTCAACCCTACTGTCCCATTGAAGAAAGGGAGGTGTTTTTGGATGTAGTAGGGGTTAAAACCCCTCTACAATTTTGGCGACCGTACTGGGAGAACCCCTCGAATCCTAGGTTTTTTAGGTGTTTATTTATTTTTTATATTAATCCATCACTGATCGGGCCCCCACACAGCCGATCCAAACCCTAACAGCACCAGTTCCTGACCCTCTTAGCCCCTCTTGGCTTCATTTTCTTAATTTTTTCTTGTTCGGCCCAAGTTGCATCTTTCTATCCTGAAGCTGTGACCTAGTCACATAGTTTTTCCTGTTAGGCACAACCCAAGTCACGGCCTTAGCCCCATAAAGCATGAATTTCCTCGCAGGGCTTAGTCCCACCTATTTTTGTTGTTTGAGTGACCCAGTCACCTCTGTTTTTCATGTTTGAGTGATGTAGTTGCGGCTATCCACCTGTTAAGTGTGACCTATCTGTTTTTTGAGCCGATCACCTCTATTTTCCTATTTTGTGCAACCTAGATTGTGGTTTTTCCACTAACATACATGAATGTTAGTTAATAGTCAGTTTCCCGAACCTATTTCAGACCCTTGTCTATCTTGCAATTTTTCCATACCTACTTTTCCCTTTCAGACCTGCTTTGGTACAACCCTTTACTTGTTCCTTGTAGGTAATCCATTGTTATTTATTTATTTCATATTTGAAAGGAAAATTTTCATATAGAAGTGCACACACACTCACACTAATAATCAAACACGCTCAGTTCATGACCCCGTGCGGAACCTTAAAATTAATCAATTGACATAATAAACATTTGGTTTGGGACAAAGTCCCATCCACCACAATTGTGGGAACTACTTGGGATTTTCCATAAAAATCATTATGAGGAGTACCATAGGAACCCCTAATTATTTTCCCATTGAGAGGACTTGTCAAGTGAAAAGGGAAATGACCCCCACCGGATTGACTAGATACCAACCCATGAGGAAAACCAAAGCATTGTCATTTGTGGCCAAGCGGTTAGAATTTTTACATGCACCATGGAGTGAGGGGTACTTCCCAAATACGCAAGCCGTTAGAGAGCCTTCATGGCTGAGTGACTACCTGTTGAACCAATAGGAATTTGTTTTGAACCATGGTCCATATTCATTACTTTTTACTACTACAACCATCATTTCTTCACCACAATATTCCCATCGACTCAAGGGGCACTCTCCTCAGTTTGTTTCCTTGGACCATTAACATCAAAACCCTGATCCCTCTTTGACAACACTCCTCACCTTCAGGAGGACACAATGCCTCTAATTTCAACTCAAACTCCTCACACTCTGAACTTAATCTGTTCATTGCATCGTCTAGCCCCATGGCTGGCACAAATCCCAATCCCTTCTTCGGAGGGATAGTTGGAAGGGTACCTATGTCCTTACCACACATCATCATGGGTATCCCTGCCAGTGGTACCACCACCACTATGCATGTTTATATAGGTACGCTAACCACTAGTGGTGGCCCCACACCAACTATCATGATCCCTACCATACCGCCTTATATACATGGGGGCAATGGCCCTTCCACATCAACTCTAAACATCCCTACTATAGGAGGTCAACCACATCCATCCCCAGGGGGAAATGGAACCCATGTTCCTGTCATTACCAGCACCACCATTGGTCTCCAATGAACCAATACTGGTTCTAGCCTATCTTTCATGGCTAGACTTAACCTTTTGGATTGGAAAGGTTAACAAATGACCCCATCAGTCACCAACCACACTAGCCTCCCATTCCAACAAAACTTCCCTCGTACATCCCAAAGTTTGAAGTTAAGGAATGCAAGGACCCCCAAAACCATATCATGTCCTTCCACCTATGGTTTTCCTCAAAAAACATTATGGATGACTCAGTCAGGTTGAGGTTGTTCCAGTGCACACTTACAGGTGCTGCGGCCAAATGGTACATCGAGTTACCTCATGCCTCTTACCCCAATTTCTCCTCACTGTCTTTCATGTTCCTCTAGTACTTAAAAATTCTCGTCCATCATGACGAGGGAGTGGAGATCCTTTTGTCCTACTATCAAACTACAACCACACACATCATGGATCATATCCATGAGTGGTGACAAAGACATAGACTATGTAAGATCCAACTAGATGATAAGATCTTCCTTTACTGGTTTTTGAAGACCTTTCTCCCACCCATAGCCAAGCACATTTCCTCTAAGTGACCCCAATCCTAGGAGGAGGCCATCTTAAAGGATCAACAATTCAAATTAATCTACTCCCATTCCAGGTACCTACACACCGTCATACTCGATGCTCCCTCTAATAACTCAAAAATTCGTAAAAATTTAAAATTTTTCATTTGACATAAAATGTCAAATGTCACCACTAATGTACCACTAACTGTTAGCAGATAATAAAACAGTTTTTAAGAGAAACAAGGATTACTTCTTTATGAGATGTTTTATAATCTAGAGGATTATCTTTAAAAACTGTGTTGGTACTATTTTCAACTTAGCAGTTGTAATTTTCCAGAAAGTAGAAAAGAAACTTGTATTTTACTGATGCTAGGTATACTGTTGATTTCTTTTCTCAAGTAGGGAAAGTTTCTTATTTGAAATCGGGGCTTACTTAGCTCAAAGCTAACACAGTGGGACTGGTGGTTCTTTACAGGTTTTAACCTGTAACCGTATGTTCTAGTAAAAATTATATGTATATATTCAGATCAAGAAGATACATCTCTAGCATAAATATGATGCTAGTCTTAGAATGTTTAAATGCATCTTGCCTCCATCAGAGGTAACGTTGATCTTTTTTAGTCATCACAACTCCATAGATATTTTACAACAATTACTGCATATGCATGGGTTGAAAAAGCATGATCAAATACTATCAAAATGACATCAAATCATTTGGATGATTAAGGATAAAATTCTAATGAACACTGGTATTCTTGCTTACATTTATTTATAATCTAGAGTTTAAATAGAAAATATGTTTACATCTTGATACTTAGATCATTCAACAATGTTTGGTGTCCATCACATTTACCCTTGTTCTAGGGTTTTATAAAAACTATTTTCTCAATAAATAACCCAAAACCACTTTTACTGCTATCTATTCACTCAAAGTTTTGATGCTAGATTTACATTGAGATTCTTATATGGGTTTATGGACTGCATTTACTAGCATCCCCAATTACACATTGCATTAACAGAAGTGGGTCAAGATTCTAATCCTAGTTGGAAGAATGCCTTTTTAAACTCTTGCAATTTTTATTTTGATTCCTTCTTATTGTATCTTACACCTCAAATTCTGGTGTATCTTTTAGCTATAAACTTATACATTTACACAAGTTTGTTTAGTAAAAAATTGAGATAAGAATGTTGGTTTACAATGATATAGGATATCTTGTTATAGCTTAAGTTCTAGTTAACATTTTACCTTCCAGCTCTTAACAATAAAAAGGTTACCTCAAGGATTCATTGGATTCCTTATTAAAGTAATTTATGGTTAAAAATTGTCCTTTACTTATGTTTGATAAACAAGGTTAGCAAAATACATTACCCTATCGTGACTTACAACAAAACCCTAAAAGAATAATATTTTCTTAATACTATGGTTGATAGATTTGGCATCGAAATGATAAAAGTACAATACAATATTAGAAATGAACATATGATATTATTTCAATGATTAACATTTGATTTGTAATAATCTTAATGCATATTATAAAATTGCATACAGGACTATTGAGAAGTTACCCACGTCGATGAAAAATCTAGAAGGACACCTGGAGGATCAACCCAATCTTTAAGTTGACTTTGGTTTTTACCGTAAACTTCATTTGCAAGAGTGCGAGGGTTTTTTTTCTGGTGTGTCCAAGCTGTGAGCTCGTGGCCATCGTTACTCTAAGTTGACTTCTTGGTTTTCCATATCCTTTGTGAGCTAGGCCTCATGAGAGGTGAATATTAGTTTTTATGTGCTTTACGACTGAAAAACAATGGACAAATCTTGTAAAAGAGTGCTTTTCGCTCTGGTTGGAGTGTTGCTCATTTTCCTTCAGATTTGTGACTCGGGGTTTCAGTTGAAACCAGTGCATTAGACTTGTCTAGGGAATTATTCTTCCATATGCCATCAAGATTCTCTAGCTGCTTGCGACCACGATTACTCCAAACGATATATCAGGTAACTATTGGTAAAGATTTTTACTTACAGTAATATTAAGTCATAAATACATTTTAAATATGTACTAAATTCTGGTTTCTTTGTGTAGGTTCCTCTCCCAAAAATTGGGGTTTAGCTGCAAGCACACCTCTCCTTTCATGGCATGCAACCCTTGTAAGCTCCAATTGAACTGAGGGTCTTCTCCAGAATTGGTATTATTGTTGTTGAAAGATGAGAATACTTGCTGCTAAAATGGACTCGGCTTGGGTCTTACTTGTTAGGTTGTGCTACGTGTTGTTTTGTTTTTGTAATGAAAACCCTAAAGGGTATTATGTGCAAGTACTTGAGGGCTATCGTAGCTATGCCAAAATATTTTAGTGACAGTGCATTTACGGCTTGGATGATGTAAACTTTTTGCTTTTATCTTAGTACTCAGCTCTAAGCCATGACAATGTTGTCCAACCTCTGCCAGGTTAATTATGTTTTTAAGTGGATTTTAATGGTGAAGAAAAGACTGTTTACTCAGTTGAGACTTGTAAAATAGATATAGGGTTTTCCACTTGTAAGGAAAAATATGGCTATGGTTTCATTTTACTGTTTTGTATAATTAAATTTTGAACAGGCATGAGCCTCGACCTATAATGATAAACGCCATAAACCATTACTATTATTTGATTTTGTCTCTATTAAATTATTAACAATGTTATTTAATTTACAGTTCATTTGATGTAAATGATTTATAGTGATTTATATTGTTTGAATTTTATACGTGTTATTAGGTGAATTACTTACTCGGTTTCTCTCTCAGAATGGTTATTATTTGTAGATAACCTACAGTTTTGAAATGAGATGGATTTTTTACAGAAATGGTTTTAGTTATGTTTCCTATTTTTATTTTCAATAATAAATATTTACAGCCGTTAAATTTTATTTTATGATTAAGAATGTAAAATTCGGTTTAAGGGATAAAACCTACCTCTTGTAAACCCTAAGTAAATCTCTAGGGTTACAGTAAAAACAACATCTGTTTTTTCAGTATAGAATATAAATATGAACTAGGAGTAAATTATTATAAAGACCCATTGAGTACTATCTAGGTTCAAACCCTAAATGCTATCTTTTACTATTCCTATATTGGTTTAATTAACTTTATTTATTATGTTTATCATAATATTAGTACTAGTAATAGTTCTGTGAATAGTATGACTACTAATAATTAATATACAATCTATTCGTTTCCTGTGATTATATAGTATAGTTACTTTCAGTAGATAGAGTAAGTATAGCAAAAATTTCTGTAAATAAATCATATGAATCTATAAAAGAAATCATTTGCAATTTCCATTCAGAGTTAGTAAACAAATCATTACACCTGCTTAATCAACCAACTGTATTAGATTACCTCCTATACAAGGCATGGAAAAATATAGTATGGTAATTTATTTCTATTTACTTTTCATTTAGCATAAATAATATTGTTTAAAAACATAATCTACATATCCCTAACAAAACAATAAGATGCATATCCTTGAAAAACTAGTAAACATTTGCTGAAAACAGTAAATAAATTATAAATAAATTGAACAAATAAAAACCTGTCAAATGATGAGGTGACAATAGCTTAAGGAGGCTGTTCCTCCCAACCAAATCCTAGAGAAAGATTAGTCTGCACTTCCTTAGGACCCTTGAGCCTGTTTCCTGGTCCTCCTGGTAGAGTACCGGGTGAAGGATGTATCCTTATGACCTTCTGTCACCTGGCTAGTCAAATTACAGTAGTAATTCATTCCTTCTTACAGTAGTAAGAAACTCATCCTAACAGCTACATAAGTTCAGTTCTCAACAGTTAACCCCTCAAACTCACTTCAATAAGTCCCCTCCATCAAATTTCTCATGTTCACTTCATTCACACTGAATGAATCACCATTCCAGAATGCGCAACCTCAGCTATCTTCAATGGGAAGTTTTATAACAATGCCCAGGTCTTCTGGGTTAGTTTTTACTTTAATGAGCCACCTGCTCCAATTCCACTTTCTTGGGGAATCATGACCACAATTATAGGGAAGTTACCACCTACAATAGTTAGAAGTAGTTTGAGGATGCTTCCACTTGTCAGCGTACTCTCCACCCAGTCTCCTCCACCAAGTGACCAGTTAACACTCTTTTAACAGCTTCCCTAAGTTGTTGTCTCATAATTTATTTATTTAATAATAAAATATTCTGAAATACATTAATTATCCTTGACCCCACTTGGTCACCAATTACAACTTAGCATAAAATATAACATAATGATTCTCAATAACATTAAATTGTTTTGAAAATTGGGGCATGTGACACTCCCTATACCGTCACCACCCGCCGTGATACACCAAGGGAATCCCACGCTATAGATGTAGTTATCAGCTCCATCTCACAACACCCTCGGTACTACATGGGACCCCCCATGATTCCACCGCACCCAGGTAACACCCATAGTGTTGCACAACCTAACTACATTCCTGATTATTCACGGATGATGGGTCAGTCTGGAGTTGCCCCCTCCTACGCACCTCCTCTGCCAAACCAACATGTCCATGGGATGACTTGGTCCACACAGTCATATTTAGGCCCAATGGCCAGATTCACAGCTCCCCCATCTCCTCTAGTCTATTATGTGCCACCAACGCAACACAATCTGGCTCCAACCCCGTCCCCTCTGGTTTCCATAGGACAATTTTTCTCTCAGCAGAACCTTCCCAACCAACCCTCCACTAACAACCAACAAGGGCAGGGTAAGAAAAATTGAGGAAGAAATCAAGGTAATAATTAGCTGTAAGGAGGCGACCAACAACAATGGTGTCAATCCCCTGACATAGAACCCCTGACATCCTGACCGACCGAGAAATAAACCACATCTACAGACCAATCATCTATGTGCCCTATGTAACACGTATGGTAACTATATGCATTTGTGCCCTCACATGGTTCATGTCCAACAGTTTCTCCAAAATGAAGCTCAACAACATGCCAATGCCGCGGCCCAGGATCATCCCAACCCAGCACCACCAGGTCCTCCACCTATGGTGCTCCAAAACCCATTACCACACTAAGGATTGGTTAGAAACCAACCCTTGGTCCCACCTACTCCCACAACCCCCACCACGACCCCACCTACAGAAACTTGAGTCCATCACCTCATGACAGTGTCGTCTGATGCCAACCTCCAAACTTGGTGTAACCAATATGGATCCACCATGGAAACCCCTAAACCATCAGCATCATCTACTTCTAACACTTCCAGTATGCCCCTGCACTTACCCATACCCCCCACTGATGGAGGGGCTAGATCCCCACTATTTCCTATACGACGTATCGCCAACAACACAACTACTTGAGCTACCCTAAATTATAGCATTTTTGATGAACTAGACCAATCACCTACAACCATGTCCGCTCTATAAATGCTCAAAAATTTCCCGACTCGGCGAAAAGAATTGTTATCCGCATCAGGTGTCGTTGATCCCTCTAATTCCAGGTTGATCACATTCGATCTCGATCATGAAAAACCCAGGATTTCATCCACTGTCGCCTTCCAAATTCCGGTCTCCATTAAGAATTTGGTCATACATCAATGCATCATTGATGAAGGGGCATCCACTTCTGTTATGTCGATGTTTTTCTGGAAAAAACTTGGGTCCCCCACCCTTCAACCTTCCACAACCACCCTCCATGCCTATGATGGATGCTCAACAAAGGCCCAAAGCATTCTTTGAAATATTCCAGTTTCATTAGCTGGTAAAATAGTTTTGATTGGCGTCGAGTTTATTAACGCCCAACTTGATTATAACCTCCTTCTCGTACGTAGCTACATGTATTCCATGAGAGTTGTGGCATCCACCGTCTTTCAACTTCTAATGTTTCCTCATGATGAAAAGACGTGATGGTTGTCCAGTTGACTTACTACGATCCACAGGGGCCAGCCACACTAGAACACATCATCCCTACCGTTGATACTTCCATCGACAATGTGTCCATCACTTCCTTATCTGCTGTAGGACCGAGATTATTTTCCAACACTCCTTTGGCCGAAACCTTCCCATCTTTACCACCTCTTCCCACACCCACTGACATAGAATATTTGTATATTATCTCATCTAGTACCATCCTAACCACACCACAAAATCAGTCGCAACCCCAACCGTTGTCACCTGAGAATTATTAGGGTTCATTCCTTATCCACACGATTCCCTTCCTATTCCCACCATCTGGCATCATGAGAAATCCTATCATGGCTACTCTAAATTTACATAATTTTATGTTGGGGATCCTTGTGTGGTACCTTAATCCACCTACCCCACCTCCGATTCCTCAAGGTGTGTTGAATCCTGTCCAACCAATTGAGATAGATTCACACCCTCCTTTGGGCCCATTAAACACTCCTTCCATCCCCAATCCTACCCCTCCTCTCCCAAAGAAGGTTGGGGGCAAAGCCACAAAACCAACAATTGAGCCTCACCTAGCTCCACCTTACGCATTGTGCGGTTTCCATGGTCATGCAACTCAAAACTGCCCAGAGATACCTATCCTTCGCACACACATAGACACTATGGATACAACAAATGACACTCTAGTTGTCATCGTCTAATATCTACCAGTAGTCAAGAAAAATTCTTTGAGGACCAACCATCCGTGTACAATTTGCTATTTGTATGACCACTTTTTGCACCATTTCCCATACTTTTTCGAGTATCGATCAGTTCCTCATGACCTTCAGAAACACTCTCATGAGTTCGATATCACCGTCCTTGAGGAAATTCAACCTCCAGTTTCTTCCTCAAACACAACCAACACCCTCTACATGATCTCTAGTTCCAGTACCAATTTCATCTCCTCAGTTGCAGAACATCCACCTGATCTATCCCGACACCATTTCTGCGATGACGGGGAGATATCTAAAACCACCATCGGTTTTCCCCTTGTTGATCAACTTATACCTGATACTTCATGATTAGAAGAACCCCTACTTATGCTTGAACAGACCAAGTATGGCCATCGTTCTACTCTCTGGATGATCAGAGCATCCAAGACTTGGTTGAAGTCCCATTTTGACTGCCATGTCCACTCTCACACCTTTAGTAAGGGAGACCTTGTCCTCATCTATGCTCAAGCCAACGATAAGTTAGGGAAAGTGATGTTTGATTCCATGTGGTACAACCCATATGTCATCCATTGATGTATCAACAATGGGGCATACATCCTTGTTGAATCTGACGACCACCTCTTGAAATATCCCTACAATGGGCTCTACCTCAATAGGTTGTATGCCTGAAGTCATGCACCATGAGTACCCTTGTTTCTCTTTTTTGTTTTTCCTTGTTTTTTCATGATTCGGTGACCCCATCTAGTATTTTCTCCACGTCTAGTCACAGTGAGTCCATTGTAGATCTCTCTCATGTCATTTTCATGTGAGCACGGGGATCTAACACATCCACCCTACCCCTGTGCCACTGGTACCTCGTTGGATGGTGCGATCCCACATATGCACATACACATAGTATGCCGCACAAATGATCTAGCTACCACAATGCTAGCATACCATCAAGTCCTTAGACCTATACTAGAGTTCAAGGCGTATCCAGGATCTCCCTGGTAGTCCATGCTGACATATGGATCATCCTCTATGAGGATAGGAAGTTGCCACAACTGTGCAAACATCTCCCGGGTGAAGCGATGACCTGTACGAGACTGACTCCCTCCCTAATTTATTCATTCCATTTCCTAGAGTGACTTTAATTTGTGTACCATCATGCGAATAACACCTTATATGTTGAGCTAGATCCGTACCCATAGGCCTCCATTTGGTCTAGTTTTTTCCTGTGCACCAGGGGCAGCATCACTAGCTTCTAGTTAGAGTGATCAGGATTCTGTTTGAGATGTTGTTTTCACCACCGGGTTTGGTTTTTCTCCCTCTGTTTGTTGACAAGACCCTTGTCTCACACTCTCACTATGATTTTCTAGGCCATTTCTTGGAATCCACCTTAATTTGTGTGCCATCAAATGAATCTCCCCTTGTACGTATTGTCATTTTCATGAGCCACTAGCTCCATCCATACTGCACAATTGGCCATTTTTTACCACCATCCATCATCCTGTAAGGGGGCCCCACCAGTGTTTTTCATTTATGCACATCATCCATGTTCACAACATAACCTCCTTCCATACATCGAACAATCCCCCCTTGCTTCATTGACCATTCTGAAGTTTCGTTTAAGCTCTTCTTTGACTCCTAAAAGAATGAAAATATTGTCGAGCATGCTTGCTTCCTTTCACGCTCATTAAAGTATTTGAAAGGGTGTCTATGTAACCTCATTTATCTCCTTTTTTAGATTATATAAACTATCATAAGAAAAGTATCACCCTAGCACCTTCCAGTTAGGAACGCTTCCCTTTGTATAATTTTATGCTTTCTAAGACATTGGGACCATACTTTACGAAAAAGCTCATCATGGGTTGTCTTTAAGCTCTTTTCTAGCCTTCTTTTCAAGAAAAGATTGCCGAGCAAACTTGGTTTCATTCATGCTTGTAAAATTATTTGAATGACCATCCATTCAGTATGGGTTTAACCTTTTTCAGCCTGATTGGACTACCAATGGTAAAGAAGTATTCCTTCCCCAAAGGATGGGAGAGATCTCCTGTGCACACTTTTATACTTTTTTGGACTCAGGAGACTACATATGAAAAAGAGACCACACTAGAGTCTTCTTCCCATTTTTAGCTCTCTAAAAATGAAAACACCATCGAGCATTTACTTTCTTGGACTCACTAAAAATCCATGAGATCGTGTCATAACGGTGTCTTTTGACACCACCCTATATATTACAATTTTGGAGCTTTCCCCTTTGGGTCACCTTTTTTCAGAGTATTATGTGATGAGTTTTCCCTAGATATCACTAAGTCCAATTACCTCACTCAGTATTTCCCATCTGCGGTTATCTTCCCGGTATTACAACTATGATCCCTCTCCCATGAGTCAATTTCATTTGTTGTTAGGTCAGCCCTGTCATCATTACTCTGAACAATTAAAGGAAGTTTGAGTCCCCTATGCTCCCCTGCCCCTGTTCCCCCATTCAGTGTGTTAGTCTCCAGATTGTCCCATAGCTTTGGTTACCCCCCTTGTGCTTCTTGTCAAGGAAACAATATTGCCTTGGTTAGTTACGGGTCTCCCTGTGTTGACATCGACACATCTATTCCAAAGGATAGAACTAGAGGTTCATGTATCCTACTTTCATTCACGTTATTTATGAGTCCCTTGGACCACTTGAGAGGTTTCATTAGTGCCTCTTGGGTGGTTGTGTCTCATGTGCTCAACTTTAGCTACACCATTGTACCATTGAGATTCATAGAGGGTATTGGACAGTGCGGTATTTGATCAAAGACCCTGGTTGTCACCTGAATCTAGCACATTAGTGAGTCTATTTTGGGACCCAGATCGGTTCATGTCCCTTGTGATTGTTGGGTTGCAATAGAAACAATGTTTAGAAGCATCCATTACAGTGCTTCCATGTATCTACAGTAATTGATGCGGCATATTGTACCATAGAGATTCTGACTCTCTGTTAGTGAGTCCCTACAGGTATGTAAACTTCCAGATCCAACCGAGTATCAGTTGTGAAGATATTGCATTCCATGAGAATTCCATGGTTCCTACATATCATTTCTTCATATCAACATTGTATTCAGCCTCTCATCGAGGCCAACAGTATGTAACATCAGTTCTATATAAAATTGATTGGCTCCCATATTTTGAGCCTTGATCCCATTTTTTATTCTTTTGACATTGTTACAAGCATGGGTATGCCCACCTTGTCCATAAACATGTCACACATTGTATGTATCTCACCCATTGATGGGAACCAACATTAATACAAAAACCAAAAGCCACCACTATTCGTACGAGGAAGCACCACTCCTCCACAGGTCTCTCCAACCTCTCCATTATTCTCATGATCCCATGATGTCTATCGGCCATACGTTGAGCCCCTACCCTCACATATGAGGGGGAGATTTTTTAACGCAAAAAATCGCTAATCAATCTCTGCATGGTCTAAACCACATATATACCTCATGTTCTCACCATTTTCCTCTTATTTTTTACCTTCACTACTATGGTTTACCCTTATTCTCTCCCAAAAAAGCCCCAAAAACACCAAAAAGGGCCTAAAAACCCACAAAAGGGCTTAAAAACCCAAAAAAGGGCTAAAAACAAAAAAAGGGGCTAAAAACACTAAACGAGGCTTAAAACCATAAATAGGGTTCCAAAACCCTAAAAGAGAGAAAAGGCCAGAAAACCTAAAAACATATTATAAAAGTAATGTGAAGGTCTCTATCAATAGATTCTTATCCATTTTTTCCATTATTCTATTCCATGAGTACGGTGAAAAACCATTATTCTCAAACTATTCACACCATTTTTGCCATCATTCCATAGTCCTACCATCCCCTATTCGGTATGTTGAGACATTCTCTGTACCAACCAACGTGTGGAGAGGCGACCCATTTTTTAGATCGGGCATGGTGGCCCATTTTCAAGAGAAATAAGGTATATTTGTCATGTATTTTCTTTTATTTAGTTTAGCCGTATTTGTTTATTGATTTCATTTTACTAATATTGTTTATTGTTGTATCTTTCTTCCACGAACTCTACCCTGTTGTGCCATTGACATCAGGGAGGTTCTTTTGCACGTAGCAGGGGTGAAAACCACGCTACAATAAGGAAGTTCAGAATAACACAATTAAATTCATATATATTCAAGGGAGGAAGGAAGGGGTAAGGACAAAGGATTGGTTTCCTCACAAATTGGTGCCTACATACAATGAGTTGGTGCTTTTGCAGAGGATTGGTGTTCTCATAGGTTGGTGCCTATATAACACAAGTTGGTGCTTATATAATATTGGTGTCCTCATAGGTTGGCGCATGTATACACCAATTTGGTTTTTACACAAAGTATTGGTTTCCTAATAGGTTGGTGCTTGCACAAGGAATGGTGTCGCCGTCATATTGGTGTCTACAAATTTTGTGAGTAGGTTCTCACACCA
>LPNX010809632.1:398984-456505 GCA_001517045.1 Pseudotsuga menziesii | reverse complement strand
CCCCCCCCCCTCGTAGTATCAATTAAGGGCTAACAATTGGTATCAAAGTGTATTCCTTCAAAGACAAATTAACAAATGGAAGGAAGATGATTGCGCAACTCAGATCACTACACAAATATGGACAAACATGAAAGTCTCCCAACAAATAGGGCACCACGCTTTGATGGAACAAATTATGCTTTCTGGAGCATAAGAATGGAATTATTCTTGCAGTTACTTGGAGTTGATATTTGGTAGGCAAACAAAATGGTTATAAGGTTCCAAATAATCCACCAACAAATTCAACCAAGAAAAAATTATATGAATGCAATGTAAAATCTAAAAAATGCAATATTATCCATCCTAGAAAATTCATAATTTATAAAAGTCATGCAGTGCATGTGAACAAAGGAAGTGTGGGACAAACTTCATAACATTTATGAAGGAGATAATACAGTAAAAAGGGAAAAAACTACAAACTCGTAGAGGATAGTTTGAGAGGCTCAAGATGAAGGAAGATGAAAATGTTGCATCCTACTTTCTTTATGCATATGAAATAGTCAACACTGTAAGAGGGCTTGGAGAATAAGCTACAGAATAAATGGTTTTACAAAATGTGTCATGATCTCTATCCATGAGATTTGATTCCAAGGTTTTTAGCCCTCGAATACATGAAAGATATTGACAAGTTAACAATGGATGAACTCCATGGAATTCTCACTACTTATCAAATGATAAGGGAATCATCCTTCAAGGCTTTCAAAAGAGAAAAATGCAGTAAGAAAGTCAGAAGTAAGAGTTCCTATAATGGATATGATGATGAATAATAAAAATTTGAAAATAAAGTTACAATATTTTGTGGAAATTACAAAAGTAAGCTATGTTTTAAATGTTTTGAATGTGGTAAAATAATTCGCTTTGATTCTAAATGTCCTTA
Organism: Pseudotsuga menziesii; assembly: GCA_001517045.1. Lineage (NCBI taxonomy): Eukaryota > Viridiplantae > Streptophyta > Pinopsida > Pinales > Pinaceae > Pseudotsuga > Pseudotsuga menziesii. The sequence goes on along the minus strand of LPNX010809632.1, from coordinate 455,589 downwards.
TAAAGAAAAAATATACAAGGATATTCATGAGGAGGATCACAATTACAACGAAAGAAGAAAGACACACAAAGGAGACATATCTGAAAAATAACAAAAGTTCTATTAAACAAAAGAAAAGTCTTTATTCCAAAGAGAATTTTATTTCATCAGACGATGATAGTGATGATGACACAAAATAATTGCTCTTCATGACAATAAAAGAAGAATGTGAAAAAGAGAACTCTAAAGATGAAGCAAATGTTGAGGTATATTTTGAAGGAAAACTTGGCAGCACTTTAGATGATTTGAAGAAATCAAGAAAGAATATTAAGTAATTAAAAGAACAACTATTGAAGTATGAAGAACAAGTCAAAGAAGTTAGAAAAATAGAAGCATATATAATAGGACAATTGAAAGATAAAGAAAGAAAATGTGAGGAATTGGAGATTGAAATTACCTCTTTGAAAGGGAACTGCAAAAGGGAAAAATCAAATTAAACTATCAACAAAATTTTGGTATCAAATCTAATGTATTATATGAAATCAATGGCAATCAAAGACCATATTCATATATGTCTAGATTAGGATATGAAAAAGAAAATTGCAACAAAGTATCAAGCTTGACTATGTCCAACCCTAAAGTAGGAACAAAAATATTTGTTGAGGTGCTTAAGAACAATATCAAAAGGAAATATAGTAGAATGAACAACCAACAAAAGTTTCAAAAAAACAAAGGAGATATATTATCTACAAGGCCTCTCATCTCTAGGTATCAAACTCTCTTTTTGGATTATTCATATTCTTGCAACAATTTTGGTCATAAAGTTATACATTGCAAAGCATTTGTAAAGAATGATTTGAGAAAAATAAGAAATGTTCTAAGGTTCCCAAGGCTACTCATATGAACAAAGAAATATGAAAATAAAATGAAATGTTCAAATCCTTTGGTCCCTTAGAACTAAACATCAAGTGTTATAAATGCAATGATTATAGTCATAAAGATCAGTATTGCAAAAGCCATCCAATAACTACCCTCCAACTGAAACTTATAAAATTCTTTCCTATGAGAAAATCTAGAAGAAAAAGAGCGAAAAAAAAAAGAATGTGATTTGGCCCTGCATGATCGAAGAAAAAAGGGTCATTGGTATATTATTAGTGGATGTTCCAAACACATGATAGGAGATAAAGGAAAATTCCCAGATATAAAAAGGAAAAAATGAGCCAGTGTTTACTTCGGAGGTGATGTTTCTACCAAGATAGATGGGAAGGACAATGCGAGTCTTGTAAATGAGAAAAAGTTTTTCTTGTTGAGAATATGAGGCACAATCTTTTCAGTTTCAACCAAATATGTGATCAAGGACACGTTCTCACTTTAGATTCCAAGAATTGAAAAATAAGGAAGAAAGATACAAGCAAACTGGTAGTGACAACATCTAGAACTCGAAATAATATGACATATTGGATGAGAGAAAAAAGATAAATGTTGTATGGGGAAAGTAAATGAAAGATGGATATGGCATAGAAGAACGTTCATAGAACAATAAACATTTAGAGTGTAAGAGGACTTTGTTTGGAGTGTAAGTTCACCAAAGTATGTGGCTATATATTCACGATATCATAGTACAATGAACATTTGCACAATAATAGAATACAATTGAGTTTGAGAAGAAGTGTGCACAAAAGTTGCATAGAAGAGATTACACAAGAACGTATTATATAGAACAGGAAGTGTAGGAAAACATAGTTAAAGTTGTATCTATTCAAGGGAGGAAGGAAGGGGAAATGATAGAATATTGGTATCATCATAGGTTGGTTCCTACATATAACTAGTTGGTTCTTGCATAAGGGATTGGTGTCTGCACATTCTATGAGTAGGTTCTCACACAATTGGATATTGGTGTGTTCCAACAACCTATGTAATCAAATATTCTCTCTCTCTCTCTCTCTCTCTCTCTCTCTCTCTCTCTCTCTCTCTCCCTCTGTGTGTGTGTGTGTGTGTGTGTGTGTGTGTGTGTATAGTTCTCTTATAACTAATTTGCACATAGTTTTTTCATATTGTTAATTGCTTTGATATTGGTGTATGTTTCATAAAGTGAAAAATTGTATAAATTGCGCTTGCTATTGATTCACCCCCCCTCTCAATATCAATTAAGGGTAACAAATAGAACAATATATAAAGTTTAAACATATTTAAACCATATAAACATGTATATATATTCATGGCAATATCATACACAATAAAACACTTATCTTTTAATTATCCAATTGGTTGCACATGAAGGGCGTTCCTCCTAACCATAGGCTTAGACAACCCATATCTTATTTTGACATTCCCCCCACTCCCCCTCCCCTCAAAATGGGGTTATTAGTCCACAAGGGAAAATATCTTCCCCAAACCCCCACACAAATCAATATTTCATGCAACCCATTGGTGCATAATCCCCATCCATAACTGTCCCAATCCTCAATTATCCTTCTCCATCAACCTACACAACACCAGGGACAAACCCCCTTCTCTGATCCAGCATTCCCTCAAGCAACCTCTAGTTCCCTTATAGCACCCCAACACAAGTTGGACATAAAGTCTACAAATTGGGTCTCCAATGCACATGTTGCAGGACAATTCTCTCTCACACACCAATTTCTTCCTGGATTCAATGGCATGAATATTTTCCCATGGTATCAATGGTCCTCATTCTCTCACGTACCAGTCTCAATCCATTCCAAGGTGATGGGAAGAATATGGTTATTACTGGAATTCGAATGGTTGGAATAAATGAGGAGAGAACCCCCCCCCCCCCAAAGATTGAATTCTCACTTTTATAAGCATATTTTAGATTACCATATGGCCACTTCACGTGGAACCACTTTTCCCCTACCTGAGAAGGCTTCCGAATTCGCTATCTCATATGATTTTTTTATCGATGTTTCGGATAAGCAATACACAATCCATCATCATGATAAAGGAAGGATATAGAAATGAATAGAAATCTCATGAAGATGCAAATAAAGATTGGAAGGAACTCAAACCAAGAGAGAAATAGAGACTAAAAACCTAAACAAAAGGAAAAAAATTTGACCTAAAAACTTAAATTAATAAAAACAGGACACCAAAATAAAATGCTAAATAATTAAAGACAAATACAAAAGAAAAACAATTAAAGGCAAAGACAAAAACAAAAACATATTTAATTAATTTTTTTTGGTTTTTGGTTTCTTTTTTTTATTAATTTATGTTTTTAGGTAGGCGTTTTTCCTTTTATTTAGGTTTTTAGTCATTATTTATCTCTTGGTTTGAGTTGCTTCTAGGATTTTATTGCATATCCATGAGCTTTCTCTTCATTTCTTTATCCTTCCTTTATCCTGATGGCGAAATGCATATCATTGGTTTGAAACGTCGATAAAAATCCTATGACACAATGTGTTTGAAAGCCTTCTCAAGCAATATGACACACTGTGGAAGCTTCCAACGCCACACTTATCCCATCTTAATCCCCTCTTAAGATATTTAAATATCTCTTTATTTAAAATAAGGACTCTCAATCGTGGTTTTGGAACTTTGGTTAAATTAAGCTAAGTCAAAGGATATAAGCTAATACCACTAGGGTCATTTCCCTTATCCCATTATCACTTCTACACTTGTGGAATCATAGTCCCCCATCTCTTATTCATCCATCTACCTCTAGAACCATCAAATATTTTATATTAATTTAGAAAATGTACATATTTACGTGTATTGGTCACTATGGACATTTGTTTCTGGCTTCTAGCCTTTACATCAAAACCATAGAAATTTACATTACGGGGTCAAGCTGGGCTGTTACAATTATAACACTCCTTGCTTCATTTAATTATGTATCTTTGAAGAAGAACATGTTATTGCATTGTTGATGGTAGGTAGAAATTATGGTAAACCTTAAGTGGCTAGCATATTTCTCATGGATCTCGAGGTGCTTGAGGGTGCATCATTGGATGATAAATCCAATGATTCACCCTTGAGCACCTCAATATCCATAAGGAAACTAGTTGGCACTTACTATTAGTCAATCCATATGCAAGTTAATTACAACTAACATACATAATGCTCAATATAAATTTTCAACCCAGGGAGGTCTTTTATTTCAAAGATAATTCACACTGTTTGTGTATAAACACTAAGTATGTGATCAATTGAATAAAATATTAATTGTCCTACTTATCTGCTCATTCAAACTCCTCTCATAGCTAAACTAATCTAAATTACCCACCTAGAAATTCAGAAATGCAATTACTTCCTACAACATCAATCCAGCAATTAACTAATTTAGAAATAGATAACTAGATTTACTTTTGCAGAAAGTTAAATCCTAACATTATCAGACTATATGTAAATCCATCATAACCAGTTTAATTCAAGTAATCTAAGAATTGGAGACAACAACAATTGAACTAAACAAACTATAAACCATAATCTAACTGAATTATAAAACCTGAGAAACACAAGTAGTTGAAAGGAACGAGAGTTGAGCTTGACTATAATAGTTATTGGCACACATGCATAATGGAAACTAACCTAAACAGTTGACTGTCACACCACACAGTTACAACTTAAGGGAAATTCAAACATTACTATCAAAGGAACTACAATGATAAATCATTACTATTGCAACTAATGTAAAGAATGCAATTACTGAAATTTACACACCACACAACAAAACAATCAAAACATATAATTAACTTGGAAATCTCTATGGAAGGAGGGCCCAGCCTTTGAACAGAGATGCTGGAACTAACACAAGTTAATATGCAGAGATCAGCAGAATCTTGCTCCTTATATTAAAATGACAAATTACAAAGTACAGCTCTCTGTCACAACTTACACAGTATAATCCAATATCAACCAACCCTTGGCTCACAATGTTTCCCCATATTTTTACATGAACAATCATAACCTTTACCCATTGATATTGGGCAGCCATGAAGATCTACGATCTTCAGGCTACCTTGTTTCAACAAGCTATTACAAATGTGAGTAGAATTAAATGAAATTAAAGAATATAGGGAATCCCATTACTCAAGCCATTAGTGAATAAACAGAACCAATTTAAGAGATACCCTGTCTATTGTAGTTAAGCCTTAAGTAGCAACACACTGTCGTAGCTAAGTCTATTGTAGTTAAGCATGTTGCATCTATGCGTAGAATGGTAACCGTTGTTTGCATCCATTGTGTGGAGTTGCAACTGGCAAGTAACAACTGGCATCGAAAGCTCATCTTCTCTTCAAAGCACCAGGGCTGCTACACATCTACTTCTCAAATATTAAACTATATTTATGAAATCATGACGTGTTAGCATAATTCAAGAGATAGATTTATGAACATAACAAACATAGGCATTAATAAGATAAAACAATAATTAATCATACCTATAAAGATTCAAGGCTCAATGTGAGTGGAAAACATATGTCTGGTGAATAGAATGAAGTAATCCAAGGAAAAAAGGGTATAATAGGTGTGCTCAGAAAGGGGTATTTCAGGACCCAACATTTTCCCCCAACTATCCTATTGCATGTCCTCATGCAACAACTTCCGCTATTCTGAATATGATTCTGGAATTGCACTTTGTTCATGAAGGGAGGAAAAATTGTAGGAGCATTTAGGAGATTCATTCCCATCCAGATATCCCTTACAGGCCACCCAGTATTTCCAACACTGCTTTTCCTCCACCTCAGTCAACAAAAAGTTGTCCCTGTATGGCTTTGCTTGCCACCAAATGAGTGGAAATTTAAATTTAAGACCCATCTAATGAACTCTACACTTCTTCATACAGTCCACATATCCTTCGACCCTTGGGACCACATGTTTAAATATTTTAAAACAATAAGGGTCCCTTTTCTTTAAGGCTGGAGAAGAAGTATGCGATATATGTTTACTCCCTTCCAGAGGTAGCTATTGCTGCCTAGAAATATAGTCAACACAATTAGAGATGACCTTTTCCTGTAGTTCAATTAGCTGCTAGGTTTTCATGGGAGATTCCAGCCTCTTTTCCTTAAAAGTAAGAAGAAGTCGAGGAGATTGAGGTTCACTCTGAATTCACAGATTGGATTTAGCTGCATTCTTAGAGGTTGTCTGAAAGGCCCTCTACCACTGTGCATGATTGTTGAAAAAAGAGGCAAAGGCCCTCAGATGGTCATCTCCTAAGTAAGAAGCAGGGTTAGAGTGAATGTCCAAAGGGCATGCCATCTCATGCAAATAAAATTCACATAGCAGGTTCTACTCAGTCAAGCTGCTTTCCATAAAAATTTCCAAAAACTGGGAAGAGGGTGTTAATTTAAAGGGTCTCCCTTCCTTTAAGGCTTTTAATTTAAACAAAGTTAATTTTTCATACAAAAATACTCGATAGGAGGGATATGGAGCTCTGAAACTCATCAATTCCTAGAAGAGGGCACATAGTTGATCTTTCTCTTTCTGCATGGACTTGAATTTATTCAATTCCTTCAACTCTTTTTGTACCTCCTCCCAACAGATCTTTTGAAACATTAACTCCTTTGCACATTTTCCCCTCAATTCCTTAATATTTTTTGTGTTCTCGACAAGAGGAACCATTCCTGCCTAACATCTATCCACATGATCTTTCCACTTCTTTACTTCCACCATTAGCAATGAGAGCTCTGCATTCTCTTCATCATCCGAATCTAAAACAATTTCCTGAGGAATTTGCATTCCTTCTTTATCACCTGATGTTTCATCCTTCTATTGTTGAATTGAGAGTGTAATAGCTTCATCCTTGCTCAAAGTTGATGCAGTCTTCTCCTATATGGATACTTCAGTAATCAATTCTGGAGATACTGGTTCTTGTGTGACAACCTCCTTCTCCATTAGTGCTGCAACAATCTCTGTTTGTGTGGCAGCTTCAACAAAAGTGATTGAAAATGTTGTTTCTTCTGTAACAACATATTCTGTCACCAATATTGTAGCAAACTCTCTTTGTGTGGATGCATCAACAAATGATTTCAGGAATACTAGTTCTTGTGTAATAATATCCCTCTTTTGAGTCCCATCCCAACAACCTTTAGTCTGTACTGTGTCTTCAACAAAATTTTTTGGGGATGCCGGTTCTTGTGTAACAACATCCTCTTCCTATTGAACTTCTTCTTGTATTATTTCTATGTCTTGAGACTGTTCTAGAGATTCCTCAAAATATCCCAGGTTGTAATCAGTAATTGTGTCAACCATTGGCTCAACTGTTTCTATTTGAGTGGCAGCCTCAACAAGAGTTTCTAAGGGTGTTGGTTCTTGTGTAGAAACATCATTTCTTCCCACTTCCTTCGACTGTTGAGGTTGCTCCAAGGTGACTTCAATATTAATTGTTGGCTAGGATTGCAATTTCTCAACCTCCCCAAATTCTAAATTAGTGATAATCTCGGACTCTGGTTCATCTTCATCCTTTAGCTCCACCGCAAGTGCCTCTTGTTATCATTAAGTTGCTTGTGCAGGTTTTTGTGCCACAAATGCCCACACTATAACTTTATATCCTCATTGGTCAAAACATTCACCGCATTCTGGGCATACCACTTTATCCAATTCATCACCCTCCTCATCAGGAGGTGATCCTTCCAATTGGTCTACAGCTTCTACCAATTGTTGGAGCGCGCACCCTAACGGTCATTAGGATGGGTAACTCCGCGGGTATTGACTCAAAATAGTCTTAGGGGTGTCAGAGTTGAGTCAAAATATTTCATTGTAATAAACCTATGGTTTAAGTCCAAGGTTTAGGGTTTGGGGTGCCCATGGTTTAAGCCCATGGTTTTGTAATTAGTGCGCTATATAAATAAGCGCTTGTGAAAAGATGAAGGTTTAGGTTTTATGATGTAAAGAGAATTAAGGCGAAGCTAAGGTTTATTGTGTAAGGAAAGGTTTAAGGCGAAGCTGTGTGCGTGGATGACCTCTGCAGCTGTGTGCGTAGAGGGTTTTTGTAAGAAGGTTAAGGAAGGATCTGCAGCTGTGTGCGCAGAGGCCTACTGCTGTGTGCGCGGATTTTAAAGGATTGAAGGGATCTGCAGCTGAGTGCACAGATCAGAACTGTGGTTTTGTAGCAAGTTGAATAAAACACAGTTCTGTGGACGTAACCCCTACACTGGGGGTGAACCACGTTATATCGGGTGTTGTGGTTTCTTGTGTTGTTTCTATTTTTGTTAGCTTTTATGCATTAATAACTGTATACATCTGATAAATAAGATCGCTGCTAATAACAGACTTCGCCGTGAATTCCCCGTAGTGGGTTAAGCAAGTCACGAATGTTTATCTAACTGTGAAGTTGTGTATGATGAATGATAATGCTTTTTAATTGTTAAGTATAAATTAGTAAAGGCTAAGGTACAGTAATACCCCTCCCTGCTTGCAGAAACCTGATTCTGCGACACCTCGTAGCTGTTTCGGGTGAGACTGCAACCTGTGCACAGGTTGCTACCGAAAGGGCCAACACTGTGGATATTTTGTTGGTGCGAAGCAAAAGGTTTAAACCCGGGTCTGCCCTACTGCCCAACAAAGTGGTTCCGTTGCCGGTTGAGCTCAGTATCTGTGTAAGAGGGGTTTACGTGGTACCTCAGGGGCTAGGATCTGGAGGCCCTCTGTGACGGAACTCGATGAGCAAGTAAACAAAATCCGCGTCAAAGCGCATGAGATTTGTTGCAAAGGTATGTTTTTGTAATGCTTGTGAAATTTTCTTTCATAGTGTCCACATAGAGTTGCACCGGTGGTTATACAGGTTGGCCGCAAGAAGAACGAACTTTCACGGAGGACGATTCCCTGCTTGGACCTCCGCAAGAGTTAATCTGGTGCGAAGCTTGAACAATGAGGTATCCCATGCGGCTGAATTGAGGCCTTTATCACGGAGTTCGCCATCGATACGAGCACTTCCTTTAGTGAAGCCGAGCGCCAGTTCTTCCAAGGACCAAGGGGGTAAGCTTTTCAATTTATTGAGTTTGAGAATTAAAATGCTATTAGCCGAAAACGGCATCTTGCTCCTTGAATCAGACTATTAGATTTTTTTTTTGTGCTACTAACATATGTTTGCAATTGCCCACACCCTCGCTGAGCAAAGTGGTTTGTTGCGAAGTGGCAAGAGATATAAGAGGGATTTTGGAACCTATTCCTCCGGTCAGGATCCCGCCTCTTCCCCTGTAAACCCTGCAGAGTCAAATCCTGAGGAAAACCCTTCGGTTGGACTCCCTCTGGTCACCCTGCAGCGCAACCCCATTACACCTGAAATTCCATCGCAGTCTGACAAGCAACCAAGCCCGAGTAGTCCTGTCATAGGCTAGTCTAACCCTGTAAACCCCCCCCGGTCGACATCCTGTCCCCCGCCTGACCCCCCAAGATCTACCATGGCCCATCTGGCTGATGATATCAAGCTCCCTATCTTCAAAGGAACGGGATCCGAAGATCCAGAACAGTTCAGGTTTTTATGTGAAGCAGTGTGGAATGCCAAGAACGTTACCGACCCGGCTGTGAGAAGCGCGCAGCTCATTACTTCTTTCAGGGACCAGGCTTTGACCTGGTTCATGAAATTCTCCAGTACTCAGCACCCTACTTTAGATACGATCAAGGTAGCAATAACCAAAGAATTTAAGAAGCCCAAATCAGAATCGCAGAGTATCACTGAACTGAAAGAAATTCAGCAGCGGCGTGGCGAATCAGTGTGGGACTTTGACCAGCGATTCAAAGTTCTACTCGACCAAGTCAGCTTTACGATTAGTCCTACGCAACACAAGGAGTGGTTTATTGCCGCCTTACTACCACATATCAGAACCCTGCTCATGCAACAGAAGGTTGCTGACCAGCAAGAGGCCTTGGAACTTGTAATGAAGCTGGAGACCGCGCCTGTCGGCGATGATTCTGGTCTTGCTCAAATCCAAGCACAGCTAGCAGCGATGGCCTTGGAGCTCCGCGATATGAAATATGAAAAATATGGTTGGGAGGAGGCTTGGTGTCCACAATGTCGGACCGAAGGTCACCCCAAGGAACGATTCCCGCTGGTAAGCAAGTGCTTGAATACTGGTACCCCAAGCCCATTCCCACCACCAGTCCTATACTGCGAGCTCTGCAGAACGACAGGTCAGCATCGACCTAAGAATTGTTACTTGCTGCAAAGGTATGGACAAGGCCCTAAGAACCCCTACTATAACTTCTGTAAGTCGGTAGGCCATAAGGAAGATGAGTGTCCCACCTATGACGCCTACCGGGTGCGCCATGAGGGACCAAGTAATGCTAGCTATGGGTACCAAGGTGGTGCCTCCAGTAGTGGTGCATCTGGCGGCCGTGGGGGTATGATCGGAAGAGGCCGAGGCCAGTTGGTATGTTACAACTGTAACCAAGTCAGGCACCTTGCCAGGGACTGTTGGAACCCCACTACGACATGTCGGTATTGCCGCGCAGTCGATCATGTGATTGAGCAGTGCCCCCAGCTGATAGCTAAGATTCAGGCATGACAGAATACCCCTACCCAGAACATCCAGCTGCTTTCAGTTGAACCGTGACCTACTGCACCCCTCAATGTCATTACAAGAAGTGGAGCTATGACACATCTACAGAATATGGTCGCACGCCCTGCCGAAGCTTTGGTTCATAAGGCTCCTGAGAAAACCCCCGCATTTGATCTCATAAGGGAAAAAGAGACATTCATGGAAGTCAAGAATGACTTTGCTGGCCCTGGCACATCAGTCACCCCTGCGCAGCCCAGTCAAATCCTTTTGCCGCCCCGTGACGCTTCGCTGGATACGGTAAGTCCACTGTCCTCCTTTTTACAAAGTTGCCTCAAAATTCTCCGAAATCGGGATGCCCTGAACGATCTACAGAGAGTCATTGCTTCCTGCGGATCTCCGCAAAGCTGTGGCTGGGACAAAACTGTTCATAGAGTCACCTGTACGGGCAGGGAAATGAGATTGAATGTTTAGATAGGAGCCTATGAGATGACTGATGTTATTTTGGACTTAGGCTCCGACGTAAATGTCTTAACCAAACAAACCTGGGAACAAATGCGACAACCTATCCTTGCCTGGTCCCCGATACAGTTGAAGTTAGCCAACCAGCAAAAGATTGTACCTCTAGGGAGATTTCTGAACCTCCAAATTGATATTGACGGGGTCAGCACCTTCGCGGACTTTGAAGTGATTGAGATCATCGATGACAGCAATCCTTACCCCGCCTTGTTAGGAATTGAATGGGCAATGAAAAATGCTGCAGTCATTGACCTAAAGAAGAGACAGATGACCTTCGAAAGGAGATATTTGAGAGTCATCCTACCCCTGGACCCCTCACAAGGAGAACGGTATATCGAACCCTTACGAGCCGAAGATCAGGATGCTCTAGAGCCCATCTACAGTGTAACTGCGCAGGAAGACCATTATGAGGCTCCTTCTACTGCAGGTTGGGAGTCTGGTAGTTCTTGCATGACGGACTCTGAAGATGAACTAGAAAATTGGCAGAACCAATTAGCTGAGTACCATGAGCACAGAAGCGGCCAAATTACTAAGTCCCTCAAATGGCTCACCTTTCAACCAACAACTCTACCTGTGTTTGATGGTTCGACGGACCCTGAACCGTTTATTGTACAATTCTCCGCTCAGATACCTGAACCACAGAAAATGGAGGCTCTGGAGTCAGCACTCAGAGCCACAGCAGTTAGATGGTGGAAGGGCCATAAGAAGCAGATCCCCAGCTGGGCAATCTGTCAGAAGCTCCTCCACCTAAGATTTAAAGACCCGCCGAAGCAGGTGTGAAGCAGGTTTGATGGAAACACTTGCCCCCAGGAACATTTGGCTCAATGCTACGAGGCATGGAAGTGTGTACCTCAGGATGAGTGGGTACATAGATTTGTGCATACGTTGGGACCACTAGCGAGGAACTGGTACGTGGAGGCTGAACTTCGCCAAGATATTGTAAGTTGGGACTGTCTTGTTCATAGTTTTATTCATACTTTCTCTACTAAGGATGTCTATCCAGCTCTAGATGCCGCTATCAGGCTAATTTGCACTAAGGTATTTAATGACCAAGAAGTCGCAGACCTCCGACCTGATTGGCCCGCCCAAGAAGCCCTTGCAGTCGAATGTTATAACTTCGCGATTGACGAGGATGAGGACCCGTGCAATCTGGATATCCCCGAATCAGAAGGCTGCTACACAGTGCATGGCCCCGCAGTCGAAGTCCCTGAAGTGACTCAGCCCCTGAAGACGTGCACATTTAATATTGGATCCGACGAATACCCTAAGTTGGCTACCATTGGCAACTATTGGGATGATGAGATGGTAAGCAAGGTAACCCAACTTCTCCATGAATACCAGGATCTCTTTCCGACGAAGTTCTCTGAAATGAAGGGTATCCTAGGGGATATCGGAGTCATGAAGATCCCTTTGAAACCTGATGCGAAGCCTGTGAACCATATCACTAGTCTGCGACTTATGTTGGACAAGTGTCGTCAACACCAGATTTCCCTCAATTTAAAGAAATGTATTTTTTGTGCACCTTTTGGCATCCTGCTGGGTCATGTTGTATGTAATCAGGGATTGATGATGGACCCTATGAAGATAGCCATTATTGTGAACATGCCACCTCCGAAGTCTGTCAAACAACTTCGTACGACGCTTAGTCACACCGGTTACTACAGGAAATTCATCCAAGGATATGCCCAGATTACTGCTCCGATGGAAAGGCAGCTGAAGAAAGATATTAAGTTTGAGTGGACACCGGAATGCCAAGCAATCTTAGACATTCTGAAGGCGAAAATGGTCACGGCCCCTATCCTAGTATTCCCTGATTGGAACAAGGAGTTTCATGTACATGTTGATGCATCCTCCATTGCTCTAGGTACTGTGCCAGCTCAGTCAGGTGCAGGTAATATCGATCACCCTATTTCTTTTGCAAGCAGAAAGTTGTCTACAGCAGAAAAAAATTATACTACTACAGAACGCGAAAGTCTTGCTATGGTATATGCACTTCAGAAGTTTCAACATTATCTGCTAGGATCTCATTTTAAGATGTTTACTGACCATTCTGCTTTGAAGTATTTGGTTAACAAACCTGTGCTAGGTGGCAGAATATGCAGGTGGTTAATTATGTTCCAAGAATATGATTTTGAGATCATTGTCAAGCCTAGAAGACTTAACCTAGGACCTGACCACTTGTCAAGGCTTGAGTCAAGCGAAGAACCTACCAGCTTGGACGAAGGTCTTCCTGATGCCCAGATATTTGCTGTCCAGATAGTTGATGACTATTTTCAGGACATTGTCCAGTACCTATCTACAGGATTCCCACCCCCCGGGATGACTACACAGCAGAAGAAGCAATTGGTGATTCGAGCAGCGGACTTCACCTTAATAGCGGGACAGTTGTATAAACTAGGACCAGATGAAATACTATGTAGATGTGTCCTGGAGCACGAAAAGCCCCTAGTTCTGGCTGAGGCACACTTTGGTGCAGCAGGTGGTCATTATGCAGGAAAAGCTACCGCGCAAAAGATCTTGACAGCCGGTTTATGGTGGCCCACAGTTCACAAAGATGCAAAAGAATATTGCCATAGCTGCGATGTCTGTCAGAGGACAGGTAAGCCATCCAGGAGGGATGAAATGCCCCTAGCCCCACAGGTAACTTTACAAGCCTTCGACAAATGGGCTATTGACTTCGTTGGCCCCATCAACCCCCCTGCGAAGAAGTCTGGAGCGAGATATATTATTATAGCAACTAACTATCTTACCCGTTGGGACGAAGCTCAACTAGTCAAGAACTGTAGCGCTGCCATAGCTGCACAATTCATCTTTGATTACATCCTGTCCAGATTTGGGTGCCCTCGTGTTCTTATGAGTGATCAAGGATCACACTTCCTAAATAAAACCATTGAACTACTAACTGAATAATTTCAAGTGTATCACTAGAAAAGTACAGCCTATCATCCACAAGCTAATGGAACTGTCGAAGCTTTTAATAAGATCCTTGAGCATGCTTTGACAAAGGTTTGCAATGCAAACAGAAATGATTGGGATCTTCGAATTCTAGCAGTACTATGGGCTTATAGAACTACTTGCAAGAAATTAACAGTCCATACACCTTTTCGGTTGGTCTATGGGAAAGAGGCTGTTATGCCCATGGAGTATATTGTTCCTAGCCTGAGAATATCTGCTTTCACTGAAATGGATGACCCCACCATAGTGACAGAAAGATTGACAAAGTTATTAGAACTTGAAGAGGATAGATTTATTGCAGGGTTTCAGCAACAGGTGCAGAAAGCTCGAGAAAAAGCATGCCATGACAGACACATCAAGAAGAAACATTTCCAGCAGGGTGACCTTGTGCTCTTATATGACAGTAAATTTACGAAGTTCCCAGGGAAGTTTAAGACACATTGGAAGGGACCCTATATAGTTCGGAAAGTAACTGATGGGGGTGCAGTCCAATTAGCTAAGTTAAATGGGGAATTTTTTCCTTCCATGGTCAATGGGAGTCGTCTAAAAAAGTATAGGGACAGACCAGCCACTTAGGCCCATCGGTAGCAAAGTCTATTAGGTACTAGCCCATAAGAAAAAAGTTGTTCTCCACATTTTGGAATGTAGTGGTTTGCAAGATACAGTAGGGGAAGCCGAAGGTTGGTCGAGGCTCGTCAGTTGATTCGGTGTCGAAGTCGAAGGTCATTGTTCTGTCGTAGATCCACGTTGTGTCGCAGCTTAGCATGCGGCAGATGGGACAGACTGAGTTTGGCGGCGCCAGCACGTGGGCTACTCCTCCCATCCGTAATTATGAGATTTTGGGAAATCTGGGACTGTGTACGATAAGATTTCTGGCATTCAAGCAGATTTTGTGCCATCAATACACTATGATGACCGATTCTGTAACGAAATTCTATAAGAAAGCTGCATTGGCCTCTAAAATTTTCCACAAAGTATCATTGAAGTTTGCCCAGGTGGAGCCATGTCCAATAATTCCGAAGTCCAGGCGCTGGTGCGCGAGCTCAAAGAGAAAGGTCTGCAGGACCTTCTGAGTAATCCTCCAGTGCAGTTGTATTCGACTGAGGCACAAAGGTAGGCACAAGTTTGCCCTAAATCAGGCGAAGGCAGGCACAAATTTGCCCTAACATGGAGCAACAAAAGCCATAAGGCCTTGCAAGAAGACTCTGGGGAGCCCCACCATGCAACCTTCTAGCCTAACAAAACCATGGCCACTGTGTATATAATATAGCGTGACACATAATTCCAGGGGACCCCATGTTGTGGGTGGTCAAGCGTCGGCCACCCGAGCAAAGGGTGGGGTTGCAGATGGATCCAAGCGACCCCATCAGCATCAATCCTACAAAAGAAGGTAGCCAGCAGCCGACAGCAGTATGTACAGCCTCAGCACGCAGCCATTCGGATGGTGCACCAGCAGGATTCTACTATCCGATTAGCGAAGGAGTGTCCCGGGACGGGCCACTAGTGAGTCTTAGGGGCCTGTTGGAGCGCGCACCCTAACGGTCATTAGGATGGGTAACTCTGTGGGTATTGACTCAAAATAGTCTTAGGGGTGTCAGAGTTGAGTCAAAATCTTTCATTGTAATAAACCTATGGTTTAAGTCCAAGGTTTAGGGTTCGGGGTGCCCATGGTTTAAGCCCATAGTTTTGTAATTAGTGTGCTATATAAATAAGAGCTTGTGAAAAGATGAAGGTTTAGGTTTTATGATGTAAAGAGAATTAAGGCCAAGCTAAGGTTTATTGTGTAAGGAAAGGTTAAGTCCCAGCTGTGTGCATGGACAACCTCTGCAACTGTGTGCGCAGAGGGTTTTTGTAAGAAGGTCAAGGAAGGATCTGCAGCTGTGTGTGCAGAGGCCTACTACTGTGTGCATGGCTTTTAAAGGATTGAAGGGATCTGCAGCTGAGTGCGCATATCAGAACTGTGGTTTTGTAGCAAGTTGAATAAAACACAGTTCTGTGGATGTAACCCCTACACTGGGGGTGAACCACGTTATATTGGGTGTTGTGCTTTCTTGTGTTGTTTCTATTTCTATTATCTTTTATGCATTAATAACTGTATACATTTGATAAATAAGATCGCTGCTAATAACAGACTTCACCGCGAATTCCCCGTAGTGGGTTAAGCAAGTCACGAACGTTTATCTAACTGCGAAGTTGTGTATGATGAATGATAATTCTTTGTAATTGTTAAGTATAAATTAGTAAAGGCTAAGGTACAGTAATACCCCTCCCTGCTTGCAGAAACCTAATTCTGCGGCACCCCATAGCTGTTTCGGGTGAGACTGCAACCTGCGCGTAGGCTGCTGCCGAAAGGGCCAACACTGTAGGTCTTTTGTTGGTGCAAAGCAAAAGGTTTAAACCCAGGTCTTCCCTACTGCCCAACACCAATGTATGCCTTTTCTCCACCTGTTTCTTACATGCTTCCTTCCAACTTTCCAATTCCTTATGAAGAACCTCCACTTCTTCTTTCAGTAGACTATTTTCATACAAAAGTCCCTCGATATGAGGTTCTTCTACACCATGTTCTTGTGGAGCATCCTCTAACCGAGGTGTCAAAATAGGAAATTCAATGTTCTCCCATCTTTCTCATGTTTCCTTTTTCACTGTGATGGATATGGTTCTTCTTCTCTTTACTGGTCGTGAAGCCTGTACCTCTTCTTTTGATTTTATTCTCTTCCTCTATGGTACAGGGGTTTCTAACTCTCTAATTGATGTAGAAAGAATATCTCCCATTTCAGTAACTACCCTTGTCTCTTCCATCTCAATTTCTTCCTCGAGTAAAGTTCCCCCCATTCAGGAGAGGATTCAATTATGAGGATCTCTGCATCTCCTTCTTCCATTATATCTCCCACGGCTTCATCTTCCACTATCGCAGCATCCAATGCTGCTCTAGTTTCAGCTTTTGCTGCCAGAGCTTCCAAATTATCTATTCCTTCCATGGGGTTTTTGCTGTTGCAGCCTCTCCCAATTCTTCCTCTTGATTATTTGGGTTCTATTCTGACACTGTCTCATCTCCCCCCCCCCCAACTGAATTGGAGGGAATCCGTTCCTCCCCTTCTACTTCCACTCCCCACAACTGTGCAGGTGCCTCTTCTTCCTCTTCTATTGGAACACCACCCAAAAGTGCATGTTCCTGAATTATGTGAGGCTGACCAATAAAGCTCCCAGATTTGGTTTTGTCGTGCTAAGGCCCTTAAGGAAAGAAGTTTAATTAGGTCCTAATTGGTGAGATAAGAATATGGGTGTTGGGCTGATCTTACAAACCCCACCATGTGATGTAGGTCTTTAAACAAATAAAATGGAATGTTGAGTAAAGCCCTTTGGCGTAAATGAGATAATTGGGGAAACTCAGCGAAATAAAAATTCTGATACCTACCTTCAAATGTGATATACTTCTTCAGAAATACTGCGACTTAATTTAAATGGTGAGGCAGTGATTGTAGTTCTATCCCCTGCTTTCCTTGACAGACCTATTCACCAGCTACTAGAAAATCCTGCAGTGCGGTCGCATTGTGGATTCTTCTTCCAAACCAGGTCCCTCCCACCTAAGGAAGACCAGTAACCTCAGCCACAATATCCTCAGTAACTTCTATGCATAGACCTTTGACTTCTGAATGAGTTTCTGTCAAATTTAGATCAAACTGCAGAGTTGTTCCTCGATGAAAACCATTTAAGTGTTGAAAGAACTCAATCCAACCAGCTGTTTCAAAAATGGAAAAAAACTCCATGTTTCTACGGAGAGCCCCCGTATCTACAGGTTCATGTCAGACTGGAATACCCATGTCGTCTCTCCTTATGAATTCTGGTATCTACTCAGCAAATTACAGTTTAAGAAACAAAATTTACAGCACAAGAACATGCACCAAACAACCGAGGTTGAGGTTGGATAAATTAGGAAAGTTATTACAGTTATGGGAAGGGAATAATTGGCAAGATTTGGCACAAATTAGGAAAAAGTGGTGGTCGTGTGATAAGTCCAAGTACTCGTTCATACGTGTTGATTAACAGTTAAATGAGTACATGTCTAATGATAGGTACAAAAAGGTAAAGCATGATTAATATCGTTAAATCCAATTTATACCTAACCATGTAGATGGTCAGAATTCGTACCTTCTTGATATAAGGTGAACCATGACTTCCCATAATAGTTTAGCATCCACCATTTTAAAACATAATTGTGCATGTGCTACTATGATCTCACCCCCGGTGAATTAAGAATTGTCTTTTCATCCTTGACGAAAATATAACTGGAGTTGTGAAGTGAGTCGAAACCCGGCAAAGTCACGGACGGCGGAAATTGTGGCCGAATCTAGAGGATTCGTAGCTGCGGAAGTAGGGAAGTCAGTGAAGTTTAGCAAAGTAAAAGCTGCGAGAAATAGAAGGATAGGAAAATTGTAGCAGATTCGTAGCTGCAGAAATAGGGAAAGCGGTGAGAATTGGCAGAGTCTTAGCCATGAAAAATAGGAAAATATGTGGAATTTGGCGTAGTCACAGCTGCAAAAAATAGGAAAACATGTGGAATTTGGTGGAGTCACAACTGCAAAAAATAGAGAAATATACAGAATTTGGTGGAGTCCCAGCTGTGGAAAATAGGGAAATCGACAAGAATTGGCGTAGTCGCAGCCATGAAAAATAGAAAAATATGCAAAATTTGGTGGAGTCGCAACTGCAGAAAAGAGGGAAATCTGGGGAATTTGGCGGAGTCACATCCGCGAGAAATAGGGAAATTTGTGGAATTTGGTGAAGTCACGACCATGAAAAATAGAAAGATGGGAAAAATTTAACGGAGTCACAGCTGTGAAAAACGAGAAACTGGGAAAAATTTAACGGAGTAGCAGCTTTGCAAAACGGGAAAATGGGCAAAATTTAATGGAGTCAGAACTGTGACTAGACTGTTCATCATTCATTTTTTTTCAAGGAGCTCTTCCGAATCAGGAAAATAGACTAGGGCTCTTTGCATTCGTTACGCCCAGTCATGAATGCTACTCCTTAAGTAAGTTCCTACACATATTCTTCAAAGAAAACCAATCAAGTGTAAAGGAAAAAAATAAAAAACAAAAAAAAAGAATCAACTTATTTATGTACAAGTTCTTGTGTGGAAATCACAGTGTCCTTTTAAAGATTGACAAGGGAAGAGAAAAATTCCTACCCTTGCATTAATTGGTATCCTGGATTAGCTGCAACATGCGAGATAAATATGTCCCTTGAGATTGGCTTGTGATACAGTCGCAGCCTGTGACCATAATGGAGTATGATTTTCATCAATAGTGACCAGGCCGACTGTGCCATTGTCAAATACCCTGTCTATCTAGTATGGGCCCAACCATGTTTTTCAAAGCTTACCTTTAAAGTCCCTCTTGAACCTAGAATCATACAACAATGCCCAATCTCCTTCATAGAATACTTTCTTCTTTATGAACCTATCATGCCACCTAGATCGATGTTGTTGAATTAATTATGTTTGATGTACGAAAGCTATGCGTTTTTCATCATGTTCATTTAACTGGTTCAATCTATTCCTCTGAGCTTCTGTTAAATCTAAGTTTTCCTCCATAGATGTCTTTAAGGTTCTGATTTCAAATTCAATGGGAACGACAACGTTCTTACCATACACCAAGTCATAGGGGGGGAATCCCGTAGTGTTGCGCCAAGTGATGCGATATGCCCAAAGTGCCTTTGGAAGTGTGTCAGCCTAGTATCTGCGATGTATTCTAACTATTTTTGTAAGAATAGCTTCAATCACTTTGTTGGTACTCTCCACTTGGACATTGGCCTGTGGATGATAAAGTGAAGTTATTATGTGCTGGATATAGTACTTCTATAATAGATCTTCCAGTTTATGGGACACAAACTACAGTCCTCCATCTATGACTATCTCGTTGGGTACCCCAAAATGAGTGAATATTTCTGCATATAGGAAATCTATTACAGCCTGGTCATTGGCCTTGACCAAGGATACAGCCTCCACTTATTTTGTCATATAATTGGTGCAAACTAAGATGTAAAATTTTTGCTTCGAGGGAGGGTTGTAATGCCCAATAAAATCCAAGGCCTATCTGTCAAAAGGTTCAACCACCAGTTGTGGTTGAAGAGGCATCTTGTCCAATATGTTAGGTTGTCCCATTCTCTAATAGCTATCACAAGCATGAAAATACTTCATTGCACCCATGAAAACTATTGGCCAATAATATCCCATTTGTAATACCTTATGAATTGTTCGTTTATCAACAAAGTGTCCCCCACAGGGCTCGTCATGACAAGTCTTCAAGATGCTGAAAACTTCATCTTCCCTTACACATCTTCCGATCTCAAGATCAGGACCTATGTAGAAAAGTTAACCATCTATCCAGTAGTACCTAGCACTTTGTTGAATAATTTTCCTTTTCTCTCTCTTTGACAAATGTGTTGGAAGCTTACCTGTAGCCAAATAGTTAGCAACATTTGTGTACCAAAGGGAATGAGTTGATACTGCAAACAGATGTTCATCTGGGAAATAATCTTCAATTGCCAAGCTTCCATCACTGTTAGTAAAACAAGATAAAAAAATCAGCAACAACATTTTTTTTCTGAGGTCTGTCAATAATTGTAATGTCGAATTCCTATAACAGTAACAACCATCTAGTTATCCTTACATTTTTAATAGGTTTGTTCATTAAATACTTGATGGATGAATGGTCAGTGTGCAAAAAAGTGGGGTATCCAGTAATGTAGTGTCTGAATTAATTGATGGAATAGACAATGGCTAAAAATTCCTTTTCTATAACAGTGTAATTGATTTCAAAAGGGGAAATTTTTTTACTGATATAGTCAATTGCATATGGGGCTTGACCATCTTGTTGTCCCAGCACTTCTCCAATGGCAGTGTCAGAGGCATAAAAAAAATATGGAAAGGAAAATCCCAATTGCCCCCCTTAAGATAGGAGTTGTAGAAAACCTCTTCTTAAGTTTAGTGAACGTTGTTTGGCATGCATCATTTCAAATGAACTATACATCCTTCATCAACAAAGTAAATAAAGGAGAAGCTAGTTTGGAAAAAATTTCTATGAATTTTCTGTAATAAACAACATGCCCTAAGAAGCTATGTACCTCTTTATGTGTTCCAAGAGTGGGTATGTTTTCAATTACCCTGATTTTGGATGGATCTACCT
Source organism: Pseudotsuga menziesii (assembly GCA_001517045.1). Lineage (NCBI taxonomy): Eukaryota > Viridiplantae > Streptophyta > Pinopsida > Pinales > Pinaceae > Pseudotsuga > Pseudotsuga menziesii. Next base: position 434,492 of record LPNX010809632.1, on the reverse strand, counting down.
GGATACCATCAACAGAGATGAAGTTCCCCAGAACTACACCCTCTCTCATCATCATATGGCACTTTTCGGTGCTCAAAGATAGTTGGGTCTTATCACAGCATGTTAAAACCTTTTCTAAGTTTTTCGGCAGCTCCTCAAATTCAATGCCATATGGGGTAAATTCATCCATGAAAATCTTCACATTGTCATTAACCATCTCCAAAGATATGCCAATCACAGCTCTCTGAAAGGTGGCAGGTGTGTTACACAAACCGAAGGGAAGTACCCTGTATTCAAAAGTACCCGAGGGGTAGGTGAAACTGGTCTTATCTTGGTCCTCGCGAGCAATCTATATTTTGTTATACCCACTGAAACCATCCAGAAAGGAAAGAAATTTCTTCACAGACAAGGTATCAAGTACCTGATCAATGAAAGGTAAGGGGATGTGGTCTTTCTGTGTTGCTTTGTTTAACTCCCTATAATCCACGCAGACTCTTCATTTCTCATTCTTCTTTGGCAATATCATGATTGGAGAAACTTACTCGTTGTCTGATATTGGGTATATAAACCCTTCTTCCAAAATATTTTGAATTTCATCCTTCACTATGTCCCTAAGGTTAGGGTTTATCCTTCGTTGTGGTTGGCACACAGGTTAGGAGTCACTTTTAATATAAATGTGATGGGTGCACAGATTAGAAGGGACACCCTTCATATCTATGTACTCGCAAGCAAATGCTCCCGTGTGTTGTTTCAAGAGTGTGACCAGGCATTCTGGTTCACGAGGAGCGAGATACGGATTGATATTCAGTGTTTTACCTGGCTTTATCTCAACTGGAATACTTTTTGAATTCTTGAGTACTAGAATTATGCGGGTGTCACTGACAAAAGTCTCCTCTGTGATATTTTCTTGTTTTTCTTCATCTAGAGTATTGTTTAGGATCTGGTAAACATTTTTATTGACAGATGTAGGCTCATTGATGAAATTATTGATAGAATAGTCCTATGTTTCATCTTTGAAGGTTAAGGATTTCCCTATCATTAACAACGGCTGAATATTGTCTTCCTCGTCTAGCTCCATCCATAGTGGAGTTTCAACTTCTAAGCTAGGTCGAGCTAGAGGGTATAAGGTAAGAATTTTTTTCTTGATCCCATCCGAAATGGTCATAGACCTTGACTGACAGCTGATGTAAGCATCTATTGTGGCTAACCAAGGTCTTCCCAGGATCAGTGGGTGTCCCCCTAGCTGTGACTTCAGTTGTAAAACCAAGAAGTCCGCAGGGTATTCCCATGAATCTATTGAGACAACGAGGTCATCCAAGACTCCCTCAAGTTTGATGGTGGACCTGTCAGCGAGTTCTAAAATAGTAGGGGTTGGCCCAAGGTTGGTGAACCCAAGTTTTTCTATAGTTTCTATGGTCATAACGTTAATAGTTGCGCCTAAATCCACCAAAACGTTTGGTAATTGAGTGTTCCCAATCTATACTATGATAGTAGGGTTCCCAGGGTCATCGTTTTTTGACCAAAAGGGTTTTTTCCATTATCTATTCAGAAAGTTTTCCTAATACATGGATAGTGGGAGGATCCCTCATTTTTCTACCTGGTTTTCTTACACAAAGATCTTGGACTGTCTTGGCATAGATAGGCACATCATGGAGGGCCTGCAACAATGGAATTTTGACATATAAGTTTTTAAACTCTCCTAAGATGTTAAATTGAGGCTGTTCCATGGTTTTCTGTAGTGTCATTCGTTCAGGGTATGGCGGTTCTCTAACTAGTTGTGTAGGCCGTGTTTCGATGAATGTTTCTCTCTTTGTTTCAGTTGGTGTCTCGATATGACTTTCAACATCCTCAATGATGGGGATTGCTGTATTAGATGGGTATTGTTGGTTCAATCTCACTTCAGTCACTGAAGATGGAACATCTTCAATGACTAAGGGCTCCACAACCCTCCCTAATAGTAAGTGTATATCATGGCAAGGAACTGTGGTAATGGGGTAAGCAGGCATGTGGCAATCTCAAAATGGTGTACTACTTTATAATTTTTTGGGGTTAGGATTGGGTTGAGCAGGAAGCTGTCATCGTATTGGCATGTTCATCCGTGCAACATTGTTTTGAAGTTGCAGCTACGACTGTTGGTACTATTGGTGAGGGTAAGATTGAGGAAGATATTGTTGATGAGGTAATTGGTGGTAAGGAGGTTGGTTATGAGCAAACTGATTCCCTAAATGGGAGTTCCTCCATCCAGGAGACCAGAAAGTTGGTTGGTTTGGTTGTTGTGGTGTCCATGGTGACCAAGAGTTAGGATTATGTATGAAAGTTTGAGATAGATGCCATTGATTGTTAGAATAACGTGAAGGGAATTATGTATTCAGGTGATTCATACCATTCATATTATTCACATTTTTCCAGAAAGGTGATGGGTATATATGCATACCTTGATTTTGAGGTTGCCAGGGCTTCTTCTGAGCGATGAATTAGGATTGTTCCACATCAGGAGTAGATTCCTACAAGACTGCCTTCACTTGGGGAAGAGAAGGACATTCCTTAGTGTCATGATTCAGTTCACAGAGTTGGCATACTTCCACTTTGTCAAGTGGACACTCCTTCGGAGGGTGTTTCTTTCTGCATCTTGGACAGAATACGTCAAGTGTCAAGTATTCTACTACTTGCCTCTTATTTTCTCTCAGGACATCAATTTATGAGGAAATGGAACTCATTATCTCTATTTTGAAGTTCTCAAGAAGGTTTCTTATTTCTTCATGAGTGGCTCCTCCATTAGATGACTTTTGTGTTCTGCTGAAGACATCTCGGTCCAATCCTTTGTCACGGTTGTTGGTTTTGGAGGATCCTCTTGAGTATATTCGACATAAGTTAATGATATCTTTGAAGGATTCTTTCTAGATATCCACTTTCCCCAACAGGTTCAACATATCTAGGAAATCTTCTCTGATTCCACGTAATAGGATGATTTTGAGCACATCTCTTCCCATGTCAGTTTGTCCTACCCTTTGCACATTGTACAAAATTCTCTCCAAAAATTCTTCCAGACTTTCTTCCTCTTTTTGCACCATCTTAAATAGTTCTTCCCTTTTTTATTTGGTCCTACAATACTCTTGGTATTTACTAAGGAACACCTGCTTCATTTGTTCCCAGGTGGTGATAGTTTCACCACCTAGGATCATAAACCATCGCAGAGCATTGTCCTTTAGGGTAGCTGAGAAAAGATTTAATTTTTCTCACTAAACATGTAGTCGTAGCTGTGATAGAGGATATCAAACTCGAAAAGAAACTGATATGGGACCTCTGTGGCTTTCCCATGAAAGCATGGTAATACTGATGGTGAAATGTTCTTCATGGGGGCCTGAGCAATTGGATGTCAGATAAGGAATTGAAGTGTGGAAATATTATCCTCAAGTGGAGGGTTTCCATCATTATGATGGTTATCTCTTACTCCTTCCTCATGATCATCTAGATTACTTCTGTTATTCATGTTTTCCTCTAATGTTTCCTGTCTTTGCTTCTTCTGATTCTCCAACTCTTGTTGAAGCTATAACCACTCTTCCTTTATGACCTATTTCCTATATACATGGTAAACCACCTTTGACTCACCTCCTCCCACAACACTGGCTCTATCTCATCCACAGGGACACCAGATGGTGTCATAGATTCTCTTGTGTTCTCCACCATGGAAACGGAAGCTCCCAACCTAGGAGTAACCGAGCCTCTTCTGACAGATGGTGATCCTTGATTTCAAGCTCTGGTAGATGAGTTAGCTTTGCCAACTATATCATCAATGAACGTCCCCCTTCCCAGGGCTTGACTGCCGCCACAACCTCGACCACCTGCAAAGTTATTATTCTGGGAATGCCACACTGTACTCTCTTTGTATTCATGCAACCCAAAACATCCAATATTAAAAACTATAGAATAAATATGAATGGATGCAACTACTACTGTGTCTATTAAGTACATTCCTCGGCAACGACGCCAAAATGTTGGTCGCTCCATATGCAAGTTAATTACAACTAACATACAGAATGCTCAATATAAATTGTCAACCTAAGGAAGTATTTTATTTAAAAGATAATTCACACTGTCTGTGCATAAACACTAAGTAGCTGATTAAATAAATAAAAGATTAACTACCTACTTATCTACTCAGTCAAACTCCTCTCATAGCTAAACTAATCTAAATTACCCACCTAGAAATTTAGAAATGCAATTACTTCCTACAACATCAATCCAACAATTAACTAATTTAGAAATATATAAATAGACTTAATTTTGCAGAAAGTTAAATCCTAACATTATCAAACTATATGTAAATCCATCATAACCAGTTTAGTTCAACTAATCTAAGAATTGGAGACAACAACAATTGAACTAAACAAACTCTAAACCATAATCTAATTGAATTAACAAACATGAGAAAGACAAGTAGTTTAAAGGAACTGGAGCTTAGCTTGACTGTAACAGTTATTGAAACACATGCATAATGGAAACTAACCTACATAGTCGACTGTCACACCATGCAATTACAACTTAAGGGAAATGCAAACATTACTAGAAAAGGAACTACAATAATAAATCATTACAATTGCAGCTACTATAAAGAATGCAATTACTGAAATTTCCACACCACACAACCAAACAATCAAAACGTCTAATTAACTCAGAAATATTCGTGGAAGGCAGGCCCAACCTTCAAACAAGGATGCCAAAAATAACACAAGTTAAGACGTAGACATCAGAAAAATCCTGCTCCTTATATTAAAATGACAAATTACAAAGTACATCTCTTTGTCATAGCTTACACAGTATAATCCAATATCAACCAACCCTTGGCTTAGAATTTTTCCCAATATTTATACATGAACAACCATAACCTTCACCCACTGATATCGGGCAGCCATGAATATCTACGATCTTCAGGATGCCTTGTTACAACGACTTGTTATAGCTGTGAGTGGAATTAAATGAATGTAGAGAATATAGGGAATCTTGTTGCTCAATCCATTACTGAATAAACAAAACCAATTTGAGAGATACCATGTCTATTGCAGATAAGCCTTATAAGGTGGCACACTGTTGCAACTAATCCTTAAGAAGTGGTGCATTGTCGTAGCTGAGTCTGTTGTAGCTAATCCTATTGCATCTATGCGTAGAATGATGACCTCTATTTTCGTCCAGCGTGTGAAGCTGCTACTGGAAAGTAACAACTAGCATCGAATGCTCATCTTCTCTTCAAACCACCCGGGATGCTACACTTGTACTTCTGAAAGCTTGAACTTTATTTATGAAATCATGATGTGTAGCATAATTCAAGAGACAAAGTTCTAAACATAACAATCACATGCATTAATAAGATAAAACAATAATTAATCATACCTGTAAAGATTCAAGGCTCAAGTCTATTTGATGTTCCCCCTTGTTTTTGTTGTGGTCATGTGGTATTTTGATTTTGTAACCCTCACACAACTGACTTGTGCCCTCACTTGATGTCATGGTGAACTCCATGGCCTTGAAAAATGGAAATGACCCATTATGTGGTCATTTAATGATTACTTGTTGAAGTCTTGAAAGGATTGTACCCTTACTTGTTGGTCTTCTTATGTAGTCTAGAATATGTTTTGGTAACTCTTCTTTAAACACTTGAAGTCCTTGGTTTTGATGCCCTTATAGTTTGGGACTTGTATCATGGTTAAGGCCTCATGAACCAACACACTTGACACTTGGACATATGAAGACCTTGCACAATATGAATACTTAAATTACGAATTAATGATTATTAAATAAAAATTTTACACCATTTAATGTGAGGACAGTTTAGTCAAAGAATATGAATAAATGATTATTAAAAAAAATGTGAGGTCAACTCAATTAGAATAATATGAAATAATGTTTATTGAATAATTTTTTGGAGATCGGATCAGTCAACGTAAAGATCAATTTTCCCACACATTTTTGTATATATAACAAGTGTTACACACATTAGGAAGGGGGGATATAAGGAATTTTTCATGAAGCTTGACTGAGGATGCCTCATACCTGAATTATACAACATAAAATATTTTTGGGGGTTACATTTCAGATAAGGTCAACTCTTCAATTAGTTACCACCACAATTTATGAAGCTACTTGTCATAGTCTTGAGTTTTGGAGGTGTTTCTTGTTGTTATCACTGGCTATCACTATTCCAAACAACTAGATGTTGTTTTGAATATCTATTTTATGTCTTACACTTGTCACAGTTCCAAGTTTTTGGATGAGTATCCAGTTGTTAGCATTTGGAAGAGTTCACAATCTCGATCTTTTGGGAGATGTTTACCTTTGTCACAGTCCTGAGCAACATTTAGTTAACCTTTGGACAATTTGAGGAAGCATACAGTTCAAGTTGTCACAGTGGCGTGGCTTATAGCTACTGTCCAAATTTTGATTTCACAGTTTTGAGTTGTGCAAGATTTGCATCTATCTAGGCCTGTCGCAATTTCAAAGTTAATACTCCATCTTACTTAAATGACGGTATGTATGTGATGAAAACTTTGTAAAATGAATAATGCCTACATTTATATGAGAGGACAATTGTGTATGATATCTATAAGAAANTGTGTGTGTGTGTGTGTGTGTGTGTGTGTGTGTGTATATATATATATATAGTGATGTGGGATTATATATAGTGATATATATGTACATGTATAGTGATAATGATGTAATGATGATAGTGATATGCCTTGATAGTGTATGATAGTGACTTCTTTGACATAAAACAATTGATTTGACAAAGATGTACTTTTCATGAAACATTTATACACTTACAATATTATGAGTAGTGGTATTGTGTAGCGGGAATAAGCAGTGGTTCTCAGTAGTGATGATGAGCAGTAGTTAAGAGTAGCATCATGTGCAGTAATGAGAAGTGAGTACATTGATCAGTCTTGACAGGTACATAGGTTCAAATCTCTTCTAGGGTTGTAGGTTGGTGCTAAGGCTCATAGTTGCAGTTGTGAGATGAGTTGTTGTAGAAACTCGAAGTCTTAGGGGTTGGAGCCTCTTCCTGTTGTAGCTAGTAAATTTGTATAAGAATTATAATTCCAATTGCTTATGGATCAAATCTTACTATAAAAGGATTTTGTGGTTTTTCCCCTAGGACTTGGGTTTCAATGTAAAAATTATGTGTACTGTGCATTTTGTTGTGATTTCTATATGATGATGTTATACTGATGAATCAAATGAAATAACGATGCTTAAATTGATCTGAATAGAAGTTAAAATTATTGTACATTGCCACCCCCCCCCTTCTTAATGCACCCGGGTGACCAAATTATTTGTATATTCTATTAATCTTACTCTTCAAAGTAAATAGATTATGAAATTTAAGAGGCCCATCCAACAATGTAGTTTTAAATGTTTAAGGATGTTGAATCTTATGGTATAAATGGGTTAAGATTTCAAATTTGTGGTGGGAGCAATTCTTGAAGATAAAATGCCACAAGAGAAAAAGGTGAGCACTAGAATATGTTATTACAATGTGGATGATAGGTAGAAATGATAACAAACCTTAAGCACTTGAGGGTATGATGCATCCTCAAGTGACTGGTGATCGATGAGAAATATTTTATGCATACCTATTGTTAGAAATTATATCTCAATTAAAATGACAATTATAGGGCAACTAAGAAGAATATGTAATAGTAATTCACATTATTTTTCCTTTTGCAAGTTCACTTCTCTCTCATTTCATTTCTTATATTCAACCTTCTCACACCAACCCTTCCATGTATGAGGGCTATGCTATTAATTTTGCATCGAGAGAAGCGAGGTGCTCTCCAACCCAGTATGGGGGAGATCCTATCACGTTAGTCATGTTATTGCATTGAGAGAAGCGAGGTTCTCTCCAACCCATTATGGGCGAGATCCTGTCATGTTAGTTACGTTATGCTAGCCGACATAAATAAAAAATATTTAAAAATTAAAAAAATGAAAATATTAATTACGTATCGACTGAAACAAAATAAAATAAAAATTAAACTAGCATAGATCCATTTTAAACCCAGATATATTGAGTACCGAGAGGGATACAAATGGTAAAAAAATGTACACCTCAAGAAATTGGATTCCTTTAGGTGCTTGATAGATTCAGGTTTAAAATAGATCTATGTTAGTCTAGAAACATTAATAGAGAGACAACAAAATCCTTTGTAAAAAGAGATGCTAAATTAAAACCCAAAAATTAATAAAGAAAAATAATCTTAACAAAAATTCAACAAAATTTACAAAGTGGGTTTCACTCAAATTAAAGAGAACAAAAATAATACTCAAAGCAGATATAGGAAACCCATTGCAAACTATTTTCTAGAAATAATTTCAATCATATTAAAGGCATCCTACACTACTTGGGATACACTAATTTTGGCTATATTATTATATATATATTACATTTTGGATATATTATTAGACGATTTGAAATGGAATAGCTATTTTTTTCAGCACAATTTTGAATAAATGTAGTTGAAATTTTCCAAAATCAAGATTACGACTATCAAATGTCAAGTTCTAAATCTAGTTGAAACTTTCCAAAATACAGGTTATAGCTATCAAATGTCAAGTTCTTGAATTTTGGGTACTCCAGGGGTTTCTGAGGGTGATGAATCCATTTTTACCATCAAAATTTCCATTAAAACACAATTAACTTTAAATTTTATTCACAACTCACACTCTCAGGTTAGCACGAGAGAGAGAGAGAAAGAGACAAAGGGAGGAGAGAAATATAGCTTTTGAATACTTCTTATTACTCCTTTTGATCATCTTACTATTCTGAAGAAGTTTGCGGAGTTTTCTCCTTTATGGTTTCCTCGGTGAAAATATGTGTGTCTTGTGTATCTCTTATATCTTATGCATCTAGTTGTACTTGCTATTCTTTCAGACAAATATCATAATCAAGCTAATAAGATCTAGAAAAACTAACATATGTACTATAATGCACAAAAACTGCATAGTTGGTATGCATATCAAATTTTGTAGATTACAAGTTGACAAAAGAATAAGAGATGTGGTTGATTCAAGTTGAATGTTTGGGTAAACTTGACCATGAAGAAAATAAGAAGGGTTGACGTCGACGTAGAGAAGCCCCACTCATGTACAAGATCAATTGAATAAGCATTAATGCTAGATTATTATAAATGAATAAAGGATTGATGTGTTTTGGTGGTGTTCTTAGAAGTGGAGTGCTCCGAGGTGGAAGAGAAATAAATGACTTGTTGATTGGTAGAAGAGTGATGCAATACATAACTGAATTTTACATGAAGTCGTAGTCACATAATTTGAGCATGCAGAATGAAGGAATAATAGAGTACCTGGTTAGGTGTACAAGTTGGGAAAGCATAGGACATCGTTTGGCGTGCAAGTTCACCAAATTACATGGTTATATATTCAAGATAACATAGTACTGTGAACATTTTCAAAATAATAGAATACAACCGAGTTTGAGAAGAAGTGTGCTAGAAGTTGTATAGAAGAGATTACACAAGAACATAGCATATAGACCGAGAAGTGTAGAACAACTCATTTAAAGTCATCTCTATTCAAGGGATGAAGGAAGGGGAAAGGATAGATGTTTGGTTTCCTCATAGGTTGGTGTGTGCATATAACAAGTTGGTTCTTTTTCAAAGGATTGGTGTCCTCACAGGTTGGTGTCTGTATATGGCAAGTTGGTGCTTGTGCAGAGGATTGGTCTCCTCATAGGTTGGTGCATGTATACAACAAGTTGGTCTCCTCACAGGTTGGTCTCCTCAAATCCTCAATTATCCTTCTCCATCAACCTACACAACACCAGGGATAGACCCCCTTCTTTGAACTAACATTCCCTTGAGAAACCTCAAGCTCCCTTTTGGAACCCCAACATAGGTTGGACATGAAGTCTACAAATTTGGTCTCCAATGCACATGTTGGAGGACATCTTTCTCTCACACACCAATTTCTTCATGGAGTCAATGGCATGAATAGTTTCCCATGGAATCATTGGTCCTCATTCTCTCATGTACCAATCTCAAGCCATTCCAAGCTGATGGGAAGAATATCATGATTATTGGAATTCAAATGGTTGTAATAAATGAGGAGAGAACCCCTTCCCAATGTTATATTTTTATCATTTAATCAATATGATCTAGGATCTTATCTGAGAGAATAACATGCACAACAATAATGATAAGAGACAAGAGACACAAAGAGTTTTCCTCAGGGAAACCATAAAGGAGAAAACCTCGCAACTTCCTCAGAGATAGAATGAGCCCCAATGGAAAAAGTAAAAACCAAAGGCATAAAGAAAATCTTCGACAGTTGTTCTCTCTCTCACTTGTCCAAGTGTCTCTTCTCTCACTCATGCGCTACAGTTGAGTTAGTGTATGTCGCAAATAGAGAAGCTCACTCTCTATTTATACTAGTTTCCGACTTGACAATTACTTAGCATGGCTGACTTCACTAGAAGAGTGTAATAACCCTAGTGCCCCTCAATTGTGGGGACTTTGACCCCCAATAAACAAAGGAGGGTTAACCTCTATGACTTTACATGAATTTACTACATTAATGATTCTCCCGATAGGAACATCAGGGTACAATGAAATACAATACATAAGATATACAAGTGAGTACATTTTGAAGTTACAAATACATCAACACTCCCTCTTAACTAGGAAGGTATTCTCTTGACATAGCTCATCAGCACAAGTCTTCATCATAGGATCATCATCATCACTAGATCATCATCAAAGCTAGATCATCATCAGACTGGATCGTCATCATCATCACTGCTCCTGCTATCTCGAGCAAATGGTGCTATCTCTCAATTCTTCTCGTCATAGGAAGTTCTACAGAGCCATCCCTTTTTCATCTTGGTTGTAGGCCTAGCCTCCATGTAGGTCTTCTTTATCAGCGCTTATATCATTAGCATGGTAGGACACACCTACGACCATCTGAGAAAGGCTCCAGCACTTATATCCACCAATAGGGTAGGACACACCTACTACCATCCGGGAAAGGCTCCAACACTTACATACACTAGCGTGATAGGACACACCTACTACCATCTAGGAAAGGCTCCAACACTTACATCCAATGGCATGGTAGGACACACCTACTACCATATAGACAAAGGCCCCAACACTTACATCCACTGGTATGGTAGGACACACCTACTACCATCTGAGGAAAGGCTCTATACTTACATCTGATGCCATGGTAGGACACACTTACTACCATCCGAGGAAAGGATCAACACTTACATATGACCATGGGGGGAACCAATCATGCCACCATGTCAGGAAGGCATAACACTTATATCTGACCATGGGAGGAACCAATCCTGCCACCATGTCAGAAAGGAACAACACTTATATATGAGCATGGGAGGAACCAATCCTACCACAATGTTAGAAAGGCACTGGAATTACATCTGACCATGGGAGGAACCAATCCTACCACCATGTAAGAAAGGCATAGCACTTACATTTGACCATGGGAGGAACCAATCCTACCACCATGTCAGAAAGGAACATGGACTCATCACTTCCCCTTGGAGGGAACCTCGATCTGGAGAACACCAAGATTCTCCTTGAAGTACTCATACTTCACTTTGGCCATTTCTAGCATAAAATTACATTAGGGTTGATTACGTCCAAGGATAACCTACAAGTTTTTCCATGACTGATTACATCCAAGGACAACCTACAGGATTGTTTACATATGAGCAACCTACGATCTTCTCCATGATTTTATTCTCAGAAAACCTTCCTCATCAGCTATGCTAGAACTCATTACTCCCTCTTTCGAGAGATCTCGATATGGATAAAAAATGGAGCTTCACTACTCCTTTTCTTCTTTGGCTATACTCAGTACCATCTAGGACTGCTTCCTTCTAAACCAAGAGATCACACCTGATCCCATATTGAAGCAACACCTTGAAGTGCTCTTCCTCTCAATGGCACTACCTTCCCAATCCTAACCCACATAACCCTCCAGGTTAATGTTCTGATTTGCCTCATACTTGAGGCCATAATCAACTATACCCTTTGGGTACCTCACTGCATGCTTTGCAACAATCAGGTGAACATGTCTCAGATTAGTTAGGATTTGGCTCAATGTGTTCACAGTAAAGAAAATATCTAGTCTTGTATTCATCAGGTACATCAAGGACCCAATCATCTGACAATCCATCATGGAGTCAACTGACTATGATGAAGCATCACTCAATAGCTTCATGTTCGATGCCATAGGTGTGGTCATGGCCTTACAGTCCATCATCCTGAACCTCTTCAGGATATCCACTGCATACTTCCCTTGTCCCAGGGATATTCCATCCGCATTCTTCCACACCTCTATGCCTAGAAAGGAGTGCATTAATATATCCAAGTCCTTCATCTTGAACTCGGCAGCAAGTCTCCTTCTTGCAACTTTAATGAGTTCCTCTTTTCTTTTAGGAAAAATTCATTGATATATAACAGAAGCATCACTGGTATTCCACCTTCAACCTTGAAGTAAATGTCAGAATCCACTTTACTCTCATTAAATCCTAGAGTCATAAGTAATATGTCCATCCTATCTTACCATGTCGAACCTCAAGATCTTTTGCGGTCACTCCCTCTGAAGCGGAGCATCATTCTCCCTCTCCCTTTCATACTCTATGCATTGAAACATTCTGTACCGGAGTGACAAGTAGCTTCCTCTGCTACTAATATTCTATATATCCATCTAGGGTCACTAAATACCAAGATCCTCTATCTTGAATATTTTCAAAAGTTCTTCTCGCACCCATCTATGATCTTGTCATCCTCTATAGGCTTTCATCTTCAAACTTGTAGAAAAAGTTAACATCTTTATTACTCTAGGTGATATACAAGCTCCTCATGTATGTGTTATCCCATGGGTGCCTTTTGAGCTCGTACAATGCCTTCTTTAATTTGCACACATGAGTCTTCCTATCATGTGTCTCAACTCCCACTCGCTGCAAATGTCTCTTCGTAGTCTATGCCTTCTTTCTGTGAGATGCCTTGTGCTATGAATCTTGCCTCATATCCCATGATGTTGTCATCTATTGCATGTTGGATCTTGTAGATCCATATGGAAGATACTATGGACTTCCCTTCAGGTATCGATACTGCATCCTAGACATCATTCTTCTTAAACTTGTACTCTCCTTCCCTTTTTTCTTGGCTACTTCTTCATACCCGCAAGGTTCTACATCAATGATGTCGCTCAACAATGTTACATAACTGCATTGTGTCTGAGACCTCTTTCTTTCTTTGAAAGTATTTTCATATTTTTCTTCATCTTGTATTATTTCTCGAACTGCCGTCACTTGTTCTTTGGAACAAGTCTCATCCTTCTTTTCTTGTAGGTAATTGTACACGATATTTCCTACAATTCAAATGCATTAGTTGTATGGTTAGAAACCTTTCATAAGGCATATTCATAATGGAAAATTCTTATGCATAAATATATAATCATGCAACTATTTTAGCCAATACAACATTCATCCATATCTCACGAAAAATTTCTATATTCCTTCCATCTCTACCATGACATTACTGATATTTTGCACTAATCCAATATGTCAACAAAGAGGTTTCATTCTAGATAAGTAGCAATGGAGAGTTGTATAGCACCATGGGATACTTACCCATCACATGTATATTAGTAGTATACTTTCATTAATGAAAACATTCTATCATGCATAACACATCAACTGAATATAAACAAATGCATAACAAAATAATATCATGAAATGACAATTGAATGCTTATCTTTATTCGTTTCGTGGGTAGACTCCTTCTTGAGCCTTCAGCTTCATCATCTTCTTAATTCATAGCAACATCATTTCTTATCCAAATTGTAAGATGGATAACAGGTTCTTGAAGAATTGAGTTCATCATATTCCTCATTGCTTGAGGGATCTTCTTTGAATTGTGAGAGCTTGGTCTTTAGTTCCTCCCATATTCTCTTCTTTTATTATGAGTCGATCTTCTTCTTGTGTGCACTCTTCAAAGATTCTGCTAAAGGTAATTACTTCCTTTTGGCACACATTCCTTGAATGAATGAATGCCATGATCCTAGGAGGCCATTCAAGGTGGTTATAACAATATATTATTCTTCTTCGATTGCTTCGTCATAGCATCGAAACTTTCTTTTGGTGCCTTCAAGGATGACACATGAGAGATGATCTTTAATAGAATCAGCAATTATTCTCTTGGCTCTAGCCTTAGCCTTATCTCCATCTGGATCTTATAACTTCTTTACTGAAATACTGATCTAAGTCAATTTCTTCAAGGATCACGGAGTTCCTATACTTCTTCCTATTTATATTCTTCCCTTCAAAATAGTTTGGTCAAGGAATCAAACATCTCTTTAGGTGTCTTTATGGAAGACAATTGTGGTATAAGGTAGTCCTCTTGGCCTTAACCAAGTTCTTCTTGTGTAAGGATTTAGCCTCATCTTCCTTTGGAACTGGAACCTCTCCACTTATGTAGGTGTCCAATTCATTTTCTTCAAGAACTAGTGAGATCCTATACTTCCATGCTTGGAATTTGTCATCTTCATGAAGCTTGTCATCAAGTTGGTGTGATTAGTCATAATGAGAACCTCAAATGTAAATAGAAAAAGATTAGAGCTTACCGATTTGAGATGTTTTCCCTAGTTCCAGATCTAGATGATCTAGGGTTTCTCAGAGAAACCCTATTTTTCAAAACTTGGAATTTTTAATATCTGATTGGATATAAATATGTGCCTTTCAAGGTGAGCTCTCCAATGTACTCATTTTCTGAAAAAAGTGGGGGGAAGCTCCCAGAACAAGAAGCCCTAGTTTTCCAATTTCTTCTGCAGAAATGCCTGGTATTTTCTGCGGTATCTCCGAAAGTGCTAATCCTTTATTTCTATAATTTTGTACTAAGGTATCCTCGTCAGTTCTCTTTCCAACACCATAGGTTTGAGTAGAATTGGTTTCACCAATTAGGACTTATGATAGTTTTCCCACGATGACGTATTTCATGCCTGTTCAGCATAGAGAACTTGTACAGACTTCCACATGTCACTGTTTCACCTTCGGGGTCTAAAAATTTTATCATAGAAGTTACATTCCATGCCCTATATGAAACATCTTGTGAAATTTCGTTTGGACCTTCGTAGCCCAATATATAGAAATTCTCCCAAGGTGTCTTGTTTAGGGATGAGTCCTTGGATAGGCTGGAACCCTGATTTGGAGGAATCATATCTCCCAAAATATAGTGAATATGAGATTGAAACATTTACATATGGTACATCTAGAATTTATCTTCGGCATGTAAAATTTTTGGCTCCTGAGCCTTCTCCAATATCGAGATATAGGAAATGTACCAAAACTACCATTTTTAATATTTTAGGGTTTTTTAGGCCTAGGGTCAAATTAGTGTTTGACTTTCCCGTAGTTTTACCCAACCAAAAATTTCGACCTTGGTCTCTAAATTTTGATTTTGAGGAGGAGAGAAATCCTATGCTGGGCTCACTAAAAAATTCCTCTTCTATGAAAATCCCTAATTTCCCACAGTAGTGAGAGGTCAAAAACTGAAAATGTCCCGAATCAAATTCTACTTCGACCAAAAGATGTGCCCTTCAATGGAGATTTATCCTAGCCTCCTTTTTCTGATGATCTATAGAGAGAGACCCAAAAAGTAAGAATACGTAGATTCTACAACTGCACAGTGTCTTCTTCTCAGGTTAGCTCTGATACCATGTTATATTTTTATCATTTAATCAATATGATCTAGGATCTTATCTGAGAGAATAACATGAACAACAATAATAACAAGAGACAAGAGACACAAAGAGTTTTCATTGGGGAAACCATAAAGGAGAAAACCTCGCAACTTCCTCACAGATAGAATGAGCACCAATGGAAAAAGTAAAACCCAAAGACAGAAACATGATCTCTGACAGGTGTTCTCTCTCTCACTTGTGCAAGCTTCTCTTCTCTCACTCATGCGTTGTAGTTGATTGAGTGTATGTCAGAAATAGAGAGGCTCACTCTCTATTTATACTAGTTTCCGACTTGAAAATTAATTACTAGGGATAACTTCACTAGGAGAGTCTAATAACCCTAGTGACCCTCAACTATGGGGATTCCCCCCCCCCCCGATCAACAAAGGAGGGTTATGATATTAATTTCTAAGACAACATTAACAAACAAACAACCAAATCCTATGTCAATGAAGATAATTTAGATTGAATCCCAAAAGGAAATAAAGAAAAATAATCATGGTAGTGGGGCTCAACAAAATATGCAAGGTGGACTTCACTGAAACTAAAGAGAATAAAAGCAATGCTCATATCTTAGATATACAAACCCCATTGCAAAGTGTCACCTATACATAATTTCAATCATATTAAAGGCATCCTACAACAATTGGTAAACACTAATTTACATCTATATTATTGCATGTATTTTTTGGAGACATTGAGATTAATATATATAAACAACATACTAATTGAGTAGTAGCTCAAATTACTTGCATATTCTAGTAATCTTACTCTTCAAAGTAAATAAATTATGAAATTTAAGAGGCCCATCCAACAATGTAGTTTTAAGTGTTTAAGGATGTTGAATCTTATAGTCTAAATAGGTTAAGATTTCACATTTGTGGTGGGAGAAATTCTGGAAGATAAAATGCCACAAAGAAAAAGGTGAGCACTAGTATATGTTATTACAATGTGATTGATAGGTATAAATGATGACAAACCTTAAGCACTCAAGATATTTCTCGTGGATCCTAAAGAACTTGAGGGTATGATGTGTTGACTAAATTGTCATTGAGTCCAACAGTGCTTGGGGAAGGCCTTTGTTGCATCAATCATAGGTCAAGACACCTTTTGTGTTGGTCTCCGTACCACTCATTTTGGGTGCAGTGGTCTTGGTTCCCTTTTGGAGCCTTGGTTGTTTTGTGTTGGTTGTGTCCTAGTCAAAGTCAAAGGTGTCCTTTTGTAGTTGTCCAAGCCCAAGATTGAAGCCCTTGGAGGCATTGGGACAATGGCAAAATCCTTGGTTACCCACTGATTTGGTAGAGTCACCCTAAAGTGCCTTTTGGTCCCTTCTAAAGTCTATTTCATGTGCCTCCTTGTTTTTGTTGTGGTCATGCACTATTTTGGTTTTGAAACCCTCACACAACTGACTTGTTCCCTCACTTGAATTCAAGGTGAATCCCATGTCCTTGACAAACGTAAATGACCCATTTTGTGGTCATTTAATTATTACTTGTTGAAGTAGTGAAGGGTGTGTACCCTTGTTGGTCTTATTGTGTAGTCTAGAATATGGTTTGGTAACTTTTCTTCAAACCCTTGAAGTCCTTGGTTTTGATGCCCTTGTGGTTTGGGACTTGTAACATGGTTAGGGCCTCTTGAACCCACACACACTTGACACTTGGACATATGAAGACCTTGCACAGTACAAATAATTAAATTACAAATTAATGATTATTAAATAATTTTTTTACAACATTTAATGTGAGGTCGACTGATTCAAAGTAATATGAATAAATGATTATTAAATAATTTTTTTGTGAAGTAGGCTTAGTTAAAATAATATGAAATAATGCTTATTACATAATTTTTTGAGGTCGGCTCAATCAACATAAAGATCAATTTTCCCACACATTTTTGTATATATATAACAAGTGTTACACACATTAGGAAGGGGGAATATAAGGAAGTTTTTGTGAAGCTTGACAGAGGCTGCCTCAAACCTGAATTCTACACCAGAAAATATTTTTGGGGGTTACATTTCAGAGAAGGTAAACTCTCATATTAGTTAGAACCACAATTTATGTAGCTACTTGTCACAGTATTGAGTTTTGAAGGTGTTTCCAGTTGTAATCCAAGGCTATCACAGTTTTGAGAAACTAGCCATTGTTTTCAAGATATCTTTTATGTCTTACACTTGTGTCAGTTTCAAGTTTTTGGATGAGTATCTAACTGTCATCATTTGGAAGAGTTCATTGTCCCGAGATTTTGAGAGAAGTCTACCTTTGTCAGTATGTCGAGCAACATATATTTAACCTTTGAATAATCTGAGGAAGCATACATTTCAGGCCGTCACAGTGGTGAGGTTTACAACCACTCTCCAAAGTTTTATTTCACGGTTTTGAGTTGTGCAAGATTTGCATGTATCCAATCCTCTCACAGTTTCAAAGTTAATACTCCATCTTACTTAGAAGACAGTATGTATATGATGAAATGTTTGTAAAATGAATAATGGCTACATTTAGATGAGAGCGCGATGGTGTATGATATGTACAAGCAATATATATATGTACGGTGACATGGGTTGATATACAGTGATATATATGTACATGTACAATGATAATGATGAAATGATGAAAGTGATATGCCTTGACAGTGTATGACAATGACTTGATTGGCATAGAACAATTCATTTGACAAAGATGTACTTTTCATGAAACATTTATACAATTATAGGATGATGAGCAGTGGTATTGTGTAGTGGAATAAGCCACTGGTTTCGAGCAGTGACGATGAGCAGTAGTTAAGAGTAGAGTAATGTGCAGTAATGAGCAATGAGTACATTGATCAGTCTTGACAGGTCCACATGTTCAAATCTATTCTAGGGTGGTAGGGTGGTGCTAGGGCTAATAGTTGTAGCTGTGAGTTGAGTTGTTGTAGCAGCTGGAAGTCTTAGGGGTTGGATCCCCTTCCAGTTGTAGTTGGTAAATTTGTATAAGAATTGTAATTCCAACTGTTGCTAGATCAAATCTTACTATAAAAGGATTATGTGGGTTTTCCCCCCGGTACTTGGGGTTTTCACGTAAAAATTATGTGTACTGTGCATCTTGCTTTGATTTCTATATGATGATGTGATGATATTATATTCATGAATCAAATGAATTAACTATGCTTTAATTAAAAGTTAAAATGATTGTACATTGATTCAGCACCCCCTCCCTTCTCAATGCACCTGAGTGATCAAATTACTTGCATATTCTAGTAATAATAATTCTCATTATTTTGCAAATTCAATCTTCTTAGGCAAACTCTCCTATGTATGCGGGCTATGCTATTAATTTTCTAAAAACATTGATAAAAAGACAACCAAATCCTATATAAAAAAATACCAAATTAAAACCCAAAAATCAATAATAAAAAAATAATCATAACAAAAATTCAACAAAATGGATTTCACTCAATTTGAAGATAACAAAAATAATACTCAAAGCATATAGGAAACCCGCCCATTGAAAACTATTTTCTATACATAATTTCAATCATGTTAAAGACATCCTACAATATTGGGGATACACTAATTTTGGCTACATTATGTATATATTTTATATTTTTGCAAAGGCATTATGAAATTACTATATATAAACATTTTTATTTATTTATGTGCAGTTTAAAAATTGGACAATTTAAGTTAGAATAGGTGTTTTTTCAGCAATTTTGAATAAATTCAATTAAAATTTTTCAAAGTCCAAGTTCGAATTGTCAAATTCTAAATCTAATTCGGGCTTATGTGCGTTTGTTACAAAAATGAAAGGAAAAGCATAAAACAATTACTAAGATGAATATTAACATAATAATAATAATAGTTGATTAATCTTATTGAATATCCAACGACTTTAATCATAAAAATAGAATTCGTCATTAGCTGCAACAGCCATTTAATTTTGCCTCCACGCAGGATCGAACTACGGACCTCCAGTTTACAAGACTGACGCTCTACCACTGAGCTATAGAGGCGAGGCGATTGCATATTTCAAATTTCAGTCTGTTTACAACTGTGTATCGTCTCCTCTGTGGAACCCACCATTGACTCAAGCAAACCAATAACAACTAATTCTGGATCAAATGGAACCTTCAGATATTTTTTTATTAATTTTTTATTATTATCAAAGTTCAGATCCACGGGGCATCAAGTTTACAAGTTAGAGCCACTGCACCAGACACTTACAACCAACGAACTAAACCAACATACAACCACACCAAGACTAATCCATTGAAAACAAACCAGCAAGAACGAATTAGCAAAACATCAAATCCGTCACCCACATACCCATATTACCAATGAATATGATCCAATGATACCAAAGTAGATGAATAACCAGGTAGCAGAAATATATAAACACATATCATTGTGATGAGCACAAAGTATATGCCAGATCCAAAAAGAAAGGCAAAAACATAAAGTATAGTAACCAGTCCGGTTCAGTAGGAAAGCCCTGCAGCCCCTGTGGAAAACAGGATCCAAACTTATAAAAAGATCCAGTAATATCAAATGAGAAGTTGAGAAAATCAATAATTTGATGGCCAACCCATCACAGATAGAAAATTTGGACCCGATCTTCATGAACAAGGTTGTATTCAACAAAACGTTAACTGATCAATATCCCCTCCGAGAAGTTGAGAAAATCAATAATTTGATGGCCAACCCATCACAGATAGAAAATTTGGACCCGATCTTCATGAACAAGGTTGTATTCAACAAAACGTTAACTGATCAATATCCCCTCCGAGTCCTGTAATGCTATTGCATGCTATTGGTTGAAATATTTGGAGTGTTATTGCCGGCTGCTGAATTCTCGGTAAAAACACCTGAGCGTAAAAACACCCAAACATTTAATATGCATCTGATGAGCACCATGTCTGGAAGATTTATGCACGGCCGTGGAAGCTTAATGCACGGCCTTCAAGCTTAATGCACCGCCCTACAGCTTCTTAATGCACCGTCTCCATTCCATGAGGCAATCTTTTGCATATGTAATTTCTCAATTTTTCTTATGAATCTGAAAGCATCTGCAATTTTTCAATTTCTCTTTTGCCATTTGAAAGCCATTGCATTGCTGTCGATTCTCATAGTTGTTCTTAGAATTGGCATCCCTTATATAATCCACATAGTTGTACTCTCAGAATTGAGATTCCTTCTTAGTCTATGTTGTTGTTGGACGTGTATTAGTTGAGAATACAAATTTCATCCCAAATTTCTTTTTTCTGGAGCACAACAGAACAAACACCAACACCAGGTAAATAATTACACAATCGTTTCATTAAGTATTCTAATTCCATGCCACTGACTAAGTATTATAAATCCGAGTGCTTCGGTTATAACCTGTTCATTCTTGAAAAAGCATGGAGAATTAGAACTGCACACAACTTTCTATGGTTAAATTTAATTGTTTTGAAGGTGAAAGAACGATGGAGAAATTAAAAACTGCCATCCTTCTTCCGCGGATAGGAGTTAACTGAATTTTTGTTTGATTCAAGCTCAGCATATATGTTTGTCTTTTTTTCTTATATAGATCAAAATGAAAACCTGTATACTTTTTTGCTTTTTTTTTTTTTCATAGATGCTACCGGCTTTGAGTCCCGCACTGCACTACAAGAGAACACTAGCCACTTTGAGTCCTGCACTGCAAGAGAACACTAGTCGGTATATTAAAAAACAAAAACCCAAATGAAGAGAGCCATACCATGTACGCCATCAAAACTCAATTTAAAACAAACAAAAAAACATCCTGTCTTAAATCTACAAAATTGGTGCTTCCCACCAATTTGTGTGTCATGATCGTGCGCTTGATTATATTCTAGCCACAAACTAGATACAATTTTAAATTTTTTGATTTTAACCCATCCCTGTTGCAAAGGCATGAACAGTAGCTCCATTAAGCTATAGGCTACTAAAAAGATAATAGCTAGGTTTATTGTTGAATATTCAGTTGCATATCATGTTTGGTTCGTCCAATTGTGCGAGCATAGATTTGAAAACCGCAGGAGATATGGACTACAATAACTCACAAGACAATAATAATATGGTGGAGTGCCGATTTGTTTTACAGAAGCAAACCATCAAGGGAATACAAATGGAAAATTTAAAAAGAATGACAAGAAATAATATTATGCAGAAAAGAATGAGAGAATAATGAGCAAGTCAATGAGTGTCTGATAAGCCATTTAAAAAAGGGAGGCAAATACCTGAACTGCTGTATTTTTCCGTGTTCCTCAAACCCCCAATGATGGAGCGTTCCTAGTTTTCTTTAAAATTATTTATAGCATAGTCCACAGAAGCATATAAATCACTAAATACTAAATAGTCTCGTACTGAAATGTTAACAGAGAGTAGCACTTAAATTCCTACAATTTTACTTCATGGGTTAAAAGAATGATACTTAGTTGTATAGTAAACTGGTTTTTGTACATAATACTTAGCTCTGTGTGCAAATTGCATCGTGCGTTTTACCATGTTTAACAACATTCCATGACTTCAGTTTATCGATAGGGCCTCTTTCAATGAAAATGATACATCTACCTGCTTTATTTGGCGTTTTACCATGTTTAACATTATTTTTGGGATTGTATTCAGTGGCCTGAATTTAATTATATCTTTTAGTTAATTCAAGGTTGATAACATGATAGAACTTAATTAAAAAAAAAGCTCATTGAGAGGTGTTCATAGGATACCACTCTTCCTGGATTCAAGAACAAACCATGACAAGACAACGTGGTGTGTGTTTAGTGAAAGACACGGGCTGATCATTCGTAAATGTTGGATAATGGAAATGGTTATGTTGCAATGTGGTGTACGTACAATTCCATATTGCATGTGAGTTTTGTGTAAGACACTCGTTAATTGTTAGTAGGTGTTCGATAATGCTCATGGTTATGTAGCTAGGTGTTCCTTGAACTTATAGAGTTACTACTACTTATAGAGCTTATGCTTAGCATGTTTACCATGTTGGCTGGGCTCATCACCGTCATATTACAAACTTAGGAGCAACTCTAGGAAGATAGTGTGTACCTAGGTTACACGCTAGACAGATAGTGTAAGCGTTTTTGGATTTCATTTCAGCTTGGGTGTTACTCACTATAACTAGCCACAACCATATTAATAAGATTAATATGTTTGGAATACCCAGAGAGGTATATATGTGATAGATTGATAATATTTTTTTCCTAAACCTGAGAGATAGTGCGGAAGCCTCCTGGACTTCATCATCCTGGGTGTTACTCATTATAATTAACAACAACCATATTAATAAGATTAATATGTTTGGAAGAAGGTGAGAGCTATATATGTGATAGATTGATAATATTTTTTTCCTAAAAAATGTGTCAAATAAAGAGATTCAAAACATATTAATCTTATTAACTTTACTACAAGCTGACATGGAAAAACATGCTTTATCAAAAACCATCACAAAATGAGTTTTGAGCCATGTAGTTAAAAAGTAGGTCTACTTGAACCTCGAGCTACCTATTGCTCACTTGAAATCAAGTTGCCATGGTTTGTTTGTCAGAGATTTCTGTAATGGAAAAAAACCAATTGAAAATGAACCAATACCTGTGGATATAAATAAGTATGATTTGTCATGAACTAAAAAAGAGAAATGTCAAGTTCATCTTGGTATTCCAACCGTGTCCTCTTAAAACGAAGAACATATAGTGAAAAAATCTATTTATGAAGTCATTGTTATGTGCTTGATAGAGTTGAATTTAAGATTAACTCATTGGAAAAAACTTGGTTGTTAATAGTTTTATTTCTTGCATTGTCACGTAGTTGGTAGTATCAATCCTTTCAATATTATCATCATTCTAGTATTTTTGTGTTTTATAAATTTAGACATTGTTATATAAACATAATGATAATATGAGGACAAATTAATATTCATAATCAAAATAAAATAACATTCTAATAGTTATAATATTGTTATAACAATTTACTAAAAGACACCAACCGTTCCATGCCCAAAAACATTATAAAAATAGGCCCATTGTAATTTGAAACATATACATGCAAGTTTTAATAATAAAATTCATCTTTTTACAATGATTTGATCTAGATTTCGATTTCTGTAGCCAATTTTATAATTTTCATTAGTATCAAAGCATCAAAGACACCCACTACAAAATATCCACCATCATCCAAGTTCCAAGCTGACTCCACCCGTCCAGAACCCCATACTTCCATATTCACTTCCCTCCTCTTGTTTTTTCCTCCCATGTTCCCAGTCTCGCATCCTTCTCCTCTCCCATGACACTAACATACTCCCACGTTCCTCTCGAGCACCGTCATGACCATCTGCGACATGCAAACAACCAACAACTTCAAATTCCCTCCTCTGCAAGTCCACTTTCCCATTCTATTTGCACTCACCTCTCAACTCACACCTTCACACTCGGCCCATCACTAGCACCTATTCCATTGTGCACGCTACACACCGCCACATCCTCATTCTCTTTAATCCCCTTGTGCACTCTCGTCTCTCACGCAGTCACCCTCCCACTCCTCCACTGCGTTGCTAATAAACCATTGCGTTTCCGCTTTCAAATCATTGCTATCATCCTCATCACCCTCTACACACTCTATTCTTCAGTACTGCTCATTCCAGATCTCTACCTCATTCCCTTGATCCATACCACCTTCTCATAATTGCACTGTAACAAGTAAAGCATGTGCGGCAGACTGGGAATGTACATCCAACAAAAATAAATCTCGATTTGGCTCAGAAAATTTCAGCAACAACCAATTAAATGGTAGATCATAGTGCTAGATTGAAGAAACTTGTTGAAAAGGTCAAAAAAAAATTACGAGGAGCTAAAAGCCGAAATTGGAAAAAACAAAACCACGTGTATCAATTTGAACCAAACCAGGAGCTAAAAGCGGAAATTGAAAAAAAACGACGTGGATCAATCTCTTTCAGAAATTAAAGAGGAGATGAAGCAAAACATTGACATATTCAAAGGCAAACAAAAACAATAGCTTCCTGCGCAACATTGTTTTCCAACGCCATCGGTGGCATATACACGGATCGTCCTAAGTCAGGAAGATTCTGTGAGCAACTTCTCAATCTGCATCTCTCGGGAAGATTTAGTCACAACATCTTCTCAATATGCATCTCTTCCTGTCGTGGTGTGTAGAAGGAAATCTGTTGAGCATTGCAAAACACCCAAAAATCATTGCCTAAGGTGTTCTAGGTCATCAGGGTTTGGGTTTTCTTTCATGACCTTTGCCCAGCGAAATTGAGATGACAATACCAAGAAACTTTTGATGGACAACTGTATGTTAGCTAGATGTCCAACTACTAGATACATGAGTTTATTAGGAGTTTGGAGGAGTTTATTAGGAGTTCGAACTAGTTCGAATCTTTCATGACTGCACATTAGCTAGACTCCTAGATGCCAAATGCACTTGAACTAAGCATTAAGTTATTAGAGTTAAAGTTAAGCTAATAGTTGTACAATCATTATAGTTAAGCTAATAGTTGTATATAATAGTTATCCAATATAACTATGATTAGACTTGAAGTTAAGCTAATAGTTCTAGAATCATTCGAGTTAAGCTAATAGTTGTATCTAATAATGGATGGAGTTAAGCTTGTAGCTATATCTAATAATCAAATAGTTGAAAATTAATTTTAATTTTTATAATTATTACTAATTGTTCTGATGACATGTTAATTAATCTATTTTTTATTTTTTTTGAAATTAATAATTATTAATTTTGGACTAACACCCATAGGATCAATCTCGATAGTACACTTGTCTCATTCTCGTTTAATCTTGGGCGACACCAATCAATCTCGACAATACACAAGGGCGAAGAATCATGAAAAGAGTGTCCGAAATGTCACAATTCCACATTCTGTGTCCCGTGATCCGGAAGATCGATGGTCAGAAAGGCTTCCGTAAAAGATCGACGGTGCAGAAAGGTTAGCGCAGAATGAAATTTAAGTGTGACATTAGCTTTCATTCCAAGAAACATATTAAAATCCTTTTTGTGTGATGATTGGAGCTTGGACAACTTCATTCTAGCCCCATCTCATCCTAGCCATAGTTGTACGACCATCGTAGAAACACCATGATAGACGAACTGGAAGTCAATACATCTCTCCAAACTTAAAAAAATTCTTCAGCTTGCACAAAGAGTTTCATAAGATTTTCCATATCTCATTGGAAATATATTTTTGTCATCTAAAATGGGAAGTTTGTGGTTTTTCATTTACTTGCCTGGTTTATGAGATACACTTATTTGAAGTAGCATATTTTTCTACACAATGCGGCCTCACATACGTCACAAGTTCTATGGAATCCACAGAACATATCAGAGACTATATCATATCTCATTTGAAAGGTATTTCTATAAGCTAAAATGGGTATTTTATGGTTTTTCATTTACATTATTGGTTTCATAGATATCATCAATTAAAGCAACACATGTCTGCAAAAATAGAGCACGCACATCCCATGAGCTTCAACAAACATTTTCTCATTCCTTGGGAGACCATAAATCAAGTATGTTATATGAATGGAAATGTTTCTTTGATATCACAAATGGGCATTCAATGGAATTCAATTGCATCACCTGTAGTAGAAGCTATGTATGGATTTGCAACAAAACATCAAGTGCACCAAACGCCATGAATTTTTCAAATTTCTAGACTATTATTAAATTCTATTCTAATAGTAGTTATGGATCAACCACGCAAAAACCACGATTATGGGTCTACCATAAAAAACCCACATTTATGTATTGGAGTCATGGTTAGGGGTTAGCGACACAAAACCTGCAATTAGGGGTCAACCACACAGAACCCATGGTTATGGTTATTCTTATGGGTCACCCACACAAACCCCTTCTCTTCATTGAAAACTAACACATTGTAATCATGTGTCTTTTTTAAGCATGAAATGATGGGGACCATGATTTTCTAAGGAAGAGGAATGATCCAAAATTTAGGGGACATATGGTATGGATTCAAATATATAAGTCATAAAAGCATTAAATGGAAATCCCACCCTCTTCCATTCACCATAAAATCATTAAATTGAGAGGCCGCCCTCTCCATCCATGGTTTTGGAATCTTTCAAACAATTCTAGAAGTCCACAGTTTAGAATACACCCATCCATGGTATTTGGTAGTCCATTGTCTTGGCCCGTGAAATGGCCCTAATGAACATTTTAATAATGTTATAGAAAGGCTCTATGCCTTCTCAATAAAGCATGCAATGATTTTTGGCATCCTACATTGGGTCATATTATTTTGTGTTAATAATTTTGAGTTATTCTTGGTTAATCTATTTTAAGTTATTGTTCTAAGAGGCGAGGAACTATGAGCCTCACCTCCAATCTCATTTTTGGATCAAATGATAGAAAATTTGCAAGTTTAATCGCCTCCTCTCTTGACATCCAAGCATCTCGAGTCTCATCCCCAAGATTTGGATCATTGATCTTCTTCTAGTCCCATCATTTCCTCTAGTGTACACGTCAACAATTCATTATCTACCATGTTTGTGGAAAGTAAAATCCATCGAAACCATTGACTATTTTCTATAAATAAATCTGAATGGAATCTATTTTGAGAGCCTCTTGCATGTTGTTCCATATTCCCATAGTACTAAATGAATGCATTGATGTCAATCAATGCACTATACATTGCAGACTTTTGTGAGTGTTTGTTCCAAAATTTTATTAACTGCTACCATTGTACCATTTTCTTAGGGATGGTATGAGGTACTCCTATAGTGGTGTATCATGAACTATTCAGTGAACCCAAGGTTGGTGAAATTCAAGAGATGGGTTCCTTGTTCGATCATTAACACCTTTGAGAACTATCCAAACCTAGTGATGATATGGTCAAAAATGAATTTTGTGGTGATATCTAAGGTACAATCCTACACGGATAAATCTTCTCACCATCTTGTCAGGTAATACACTACAATAATAATGTACTAAGAACTAGTCATACACGTTGATGGCATGATGGGCCCACAAAATCAATTGCACATTTTTGGGACGAATCGAATGCAACGATGAGAAAGAGAGCCATCTCATCCGTATGTGATGACCTTATGATTAGATAGAAAACATAACATTGTTTGAAATATTAATTAGATAACTAGAATAGAAAAGGACACCACAACCTTGTGCATAACACCTTAAGCATCATATCCTTCCCTGCATAGTGTCCTCTTACAATGCTTTCATGTCCTTCGCTTAAGAGAATATGTATTTCTTATTATAGACCACACCTCTAAGTTCTTTGGTACCCGTATGTGTGACTAGATCACTCTAAGTCATGATCCACGTAAGGCATGAATCATGATGAATTCTTTGTATAGTCAAGATGGCCATTGCATTCTCTGATCTCATTGTTAATGAATCTATCACTCTAAGTCATTTTATTTTTTATACGGTCTAACTTCAAATGAATTCTTCCTAGGTCAAACTAATCATTGCTCCCATTCTTGTTTTTATCTTATATAAGATACCTATGTTCGAAATCGCATCCCATAAACTGCAACTATGGGATCAGTCCTTGAAAAATGTGTGTCTTTCGTTTCTTCCATTGGCTGAAATTTCTCAATTATCTCTGAAATCTAATTGATATATAGCTCTAGGCCACTTAATCTACTTTGAAACTCTATTTGTAAAAATGAATTTTCTTTTCCTATTATTTTTCCCTTTATTTTTTTTACTAATTTTCTATGTTAAACATTAATCTTGGTGGCAATTTCATTCTCTCCTTATTAATTGTAGCATGGCTGTTCATTTAAATTTTCAAGCAACATTTTGGTGACTCCATTGAAATCTTCCCATGAACCATTATTTTCTCTTTTATCAATTTCATACCTTCATATTTAGGCTTATAAGTCATCTTCATGGTCAAGATGACTTATTAATGAATCAATATAGACACTTCCTTTGATATATTTAGTATTGGATTCATAACTTTTGATAGTTGTCTTGAGTAAGGCACGACACTTGATGAATTTTGACATATCTACCTAATCTTTGCTCCCTACTTCAATTTTATCTTTTATAATACACATTATTGCTATCGAATCTCGTAGATTGTAGTTTTAGAGTCGATCTCTGAACAGCGTTTGTTTCTAGTATCTTTCCTTCATCGAAAATTCTTGACTTTTTCCAAAACGTCTTTTTACTTCAATAGTTCTACACTCTAGCCTTCACCTCTTCATTTTTCCCATCTTCTCATGCATTTTTTTCGCTTATTTGTCATCTAATCATCCATGTTCAAAGAGAATTGTTTGTATATTTCTTTTAAAAGACAATATTTTTGGCGTTGAGATTACCATTCTTTGTATACATCAGTACGATCCCACATTTAAAAACTCTTATAGTGGACTATGTTTAGGTTTAAATTTTTACATATCATAAATATGGTAGATATTTATATAAGTATTTTCATTATAAAGGATATCAAGACATTGATTGTTTTTCAAAATACTTATCGTAGAGTGTGTAGGTCCATTGGAAAAAAGTAAAACTTTTAGGAAACTTGTGGTAACTCTCTGTTGTATACATGTGTTGAATTCCTGCATCAAAATTGTTTTAGATAAGTTTTTTCAACACTTTCAAAAATGTTACTTTGTTTTCCAACTATTTACAATTTTAGAGTTTATCTTAATTAAATCATCAAAAGAATTAAATAACTTACCCATAATCAACATTTTTTTTTACATTGTTGTAAATTTTAATTGCAAAAAATCACCAATTCAATTACCTTAATTAATATAAATCCATAAGTCACTTAATTTACTATATATTCTTAATTAATATAGTGCATTTTTATAATAAAAAAATCTGTATTTGTCTTTGTGAAGGTTTCTTAGTTATACCATAAAACCAGGCAATGAATCCATTCTCTACTTCTCAATGGTAGCATAATGTTTTACTCTAATTATCAAGCTATATTTTATGACTCCAATTGTAAGTTTTAATTAACCTTTCATTTTTTTCTCTCCATTTGGTTTGTTATTTTTTAGTCTCCTTATCAATGACCAACTTCTTATTATTCATCATGTTGTGTAAAATATGAGTAAAAAATACTTCTTCATGGATCAAATTAGTCATTTCCTTTTTTAATCTCATTGCTAATGAATGTCCTACTAACAACCCAATATGAACTTACTTTTTTCTTAAATTGAACTAATCATAACAAACATTCTTTATTTTCTCTTCTATAAGATACATATGTTTAAAATAGCATCACATAGATTGTAGCTATAGGGTTGTTCTCTGAACAACATCTATCTTTTGTCTCTTCCATTCGGTGCAATTTTTATATTATTTTGAAAACCATAATTATTCTATAGACATGGGTGAATTGGTCTACTATAGAATCTATAATTAAAATAGTGCATTTTCATATTATATTATTCTACTATTTAGCTTTGAAATTGTTTCTTTGTTATGTTCTAAACCTGAGTGGAAACTCCATCTCTCTCTTTCCCATTTATAGTATGGTGCCTTTGTGTAATTATCAAGCTACATTTTGAAGACTCTAATGGAGAGTTCTCGTGAACCCTTACCTACACTTCTCTCCAAATTGGTAGTTTTCTCTTTGGTCCTCTTTTAGTGATTGGCTCCATTTAGATCGTCTTTATGTATCATGCTTGTGTCGATATTATTTCTTGTTGATTCAACACTACCCGTAAAGATAGTCCACAGGGAGTAAGTCGCTAAAAATGGAACAAAAAACAAACAGTAAGAACAAATGGAACTATATAAATCAAAGTCTACAATAGATAAAATCAATTGGGACTCTAGATTAAGTAGAGTAATTGATTTTTGTTTATTTTCTCAATTAAAATCTACCACAACTTAACAAAAAAATAAAAGATGACTAGACTTAAGTTATGCACTGCTTTAAGTGAACTAATTAACATAAATTTTAAAATGGAAAGACTTTGAAAAAAAATGAACTTATTTGAGAATGTGTTGAACAAACTTACCTAAAATAGTGTTAATTGATCATACATGATTGAAGCAAAAAGCTTTCAATGTCTGATAAAAATTTTACTTATATAAAAAAAACCTACACATAACATAACAATTTTTCAAAACACTACCATGGTCTTAAACTAAGATATAATGAAATCTTTACACCTAGATCCAACATACTTATGATCAAATATTAAAATAGGTGCAATGTGAATACATAAACTTATTCATATTCCACTATGTGAGTTGCAAATGTAGTAGAATTTTGATGTATAAAAATGATGATAATATCACTACAAAATAAAGTGATATCTTTTTTTTTGACAGAAGCATAGAGGTAGAATATATTAGTACCGGTATTTAGCTACCGAATGCTTGATACATAGATAACCAGATACATAGATGCAAAGGAGAAACAACAGAAGAGGCGGGGAGCCTTCCAACGATCTGAAACATTTATTTAATCGTACTATAGAAAGGAAGCCAGAGCGTGGAACAAAGAGCTTGCAGCGCTGGTTCAATTTTCCAGCTTGGACTTCAGTTTGGCCACTTCGATTTCCAGAGCAGAGATTCTGTTGCCGAAATCACCATGGGTATTGGCTGCATCTTTGAAGTTTGTTCGAGTTTCTTCCTTGAAATCTTTCAGATTACCGGTGAGATCAGCGCGCAGTTGTCTCAGCTCATTGTTCAGAAGATCCCATGACTGTTCTCCAACTTTGGAGACCGCATCTAGTTTCTTGTCATTGTCGTCCAGCTTGATTCTAAATCAACCCATAGCTGCTTCCAGAGAGCCGATTCTTGTCTCTGCAGAAACTCCTGAGCTGGATGAGTTATCAGACGCCATTTTGCTTGAATCGATGGAGGAGACAGCGTGAAACTTGAAGAGCTTGAGCGCAGTAAAACCAGGAACTGAGACGCAGAGCAGCTTGCAAAGGGATCTGGGATCATGGAAGAGAGGCAACTTCTTTAATAACTTGCAAGGGGATTCCCAAGGGGCGAGAAGGTCTGGAGTGCTGCAAGTTTGCAGGGAATCTCTGCCAAGAGTGGGATGGGAGAAAATGTGGGTTGCATAGGTCGAATGAGGAAGCTGTGTGAAGATCCTGTATCCCCAACAGCTAAGGAATGTCACATCTTTGATAATCACCATCAGTACATAAGATGCTTTGGTCCAGCGCAGCTCCTTTATTAGCTTCTTTATCAGCTTGCATATTCAGCACAAGGATCACATGGAAATACCTGATGTTTTGGAAGTATTTGCTCAGATGAAGGATTTTATGAAAGATATGGCGCAGTTTTATATGAGGAGGGATCTTTTTGGTTATGAGGGCATTGATAAGTAGCCTGGAGTCCCCAAAGACTAAGATTTTGTCAATTCCTTTAGCCCGCACAATTTTTAAACCTTGCCATAATCCACAGAACTCAGCAACATTGTTAGATTCTATACCTAGCCCCCAGGCGAAAATGCTGAGCATGTTCCCATTGGCTAAACTGATTATTCCTCCGGCACCTGCTGGGCCTGGATTTCCCTTCGAAGCACCATCGAATAAGAGGCTAGGTTCATTCACGGATGACTTCCAGCGCCTGAATTCAGAGTCTTCAAGTCTAATTTCCCACTGCTCTGTCTGAGGAAAGAGGCGAGTGGTGCAAGGGTGGAGGCTGGAAGATAACGAGCTTAACCATCGAAACTCATTTTGTTGTAGCTGGGTGGAGTTTTTTAGAGTAATGTTACTTTCCAGAGCTTCCCCTAGAGTGGCTCTAGCCTGCACAGTAATTTTTCGGGGAGTAGAGTCTTGATTCCTGAAAATTCTATTATTTCTCTCGAGCCAGAGCTTCCAGCAAGTGGCTTTTGAGAGCCATTCCCAGGCAGATTGAAGCAGAGCCTTTTTGGTCATCTTGAAAGGAGACAGAGACATCTAGGAAGAGAAGAGATCATGAACAGAGTGAGGCAGGTAGGTGGCTTGGTCTAGGTTCATTGCTTGGAGCCAAACTTCTTTGGCGAAAGGACAGTCCAGCATGATGTGATCCATAGTTTCTTCATGGAGCTTACAGAGAGGGAAACGGGAGGGTCCTTCCATGCCTCTTTTCTTTAGGTTATCTCCTGTGAGGATGCTTTTGTGAGCTAAAGACCAGTAGAAGATATCAATTTTCGGGATGAAAGGATTGGTCCAAATAAACTTCCAGATGGTTGGGTTGGGAGCAGCGTAAGGGATGGCTTGTATATCCTTGTAACCTTCAGAGGTTGTGTAACTTCGAGAAATCCCCCAACCTCTTCTACCATTGGAAAATTTTTTGAGGGGGGATTTGCCTTGGAGGAGAACAATCAAGGCATCCGCTTCAGAGTTCAGTTCGGGAGGGAAGATGCCTAAATCCCAACCTGTCCAATAATTTCCATCCCAGGCAGAAATATCCCAAAACATTGTGGCTCCCTTGTCCAGAAGCCATCTTTGGATGTTGCTGACTTCCAAGTTTGAACCAATGGGGGAATCCCCAAGAATGGAGTCCTCCCAAACGTTAATTGATTTCCCATTTCCAGGAATCCAGTAAAGCTTGTTTTTGAAGGGGGCCAAAGCTTTAATGCAAAGTTTATAGATTGGGGATCCCTTCCTTAGAGGGGGCTGCAAGTCCAGACATCTTTTCCTAGGTCCTGGGAAGTATTTTTTGCGGATTACATCTTTTCTCCAGCTTTTTTTCCCTGAGATCAACTGCCAAAGCAACTTGGCTCCCAAAGCTAGGTTTTGGATAGGAAGACTTCTCACATGGAGACCGCCTTCATTGCGGGGTTTTTTTATCTTTTCCCAGCTGACCAGATGGATTTTTTTGTCATTTCCTTTACCTCCTTCCCAAATGAATTTCCTGAGCAGCCCTTCAATCTTGTTAACAATCGAGCAAGGGGAAAGTAAAATAGAGGACTGATAAATAGGCATGCTATTGAGGACAGATTTTATGAGAATAGTTTTACCAACTAGATTGAGCCAATTGGCCCCCCAATTTTGGATTTTGCTTTTGATCTTGTCAACAATAGGTTCCCAGTCTGTAGATTTGATTTTGTTTTTACAGATGGGAATGCCAAGATAAGTGAAGTTATCCCAGTCTTTGGTTCCTTCCATCCCCAGCGATCTGGTGATGTTCCCTAGATCCCTTGCTGTACAATTCCAAGTGAAGATTTTTCTTTTGTGGAAGTTTATTTTGCTTCCGGATATCTTTTGGTATAAATCCAACTCTTTTTTGAATTGTTCAGCAGAGTGGACAGAGGCTCCTCCTAGCAGCAGAGTATCATCAGCGAACTGGGCGTGGTTAATGTTCCTGACATTGTTCACAATTTTAAGCCCTGGGAGCATGTGGATTTCTTGACTGAGGTTGAGTTGATAGCTGAGCATAGAAGCCTGGATGGCGTAGAGGAGAGGAGAGAGCGGGCATCCCTGCCTTAACCCTCTAAAGGCTTTGAAGAAGCTAGTGGGCCTTCCGTTTACTAGAGGGGCTATCCACGGGTCACCGACACAGCCTTTGACCCAGCTTATAAAGTTGGGGGAGAAGCCCAATTTTTCCATTACTTCAAACAGGAAATCATGCCTAACTCGATCAAAGGCGTTGGCTAAGTCGAGTTTGATGACCATACCTTTTTCTTTACGATGGAAGCTAGAGTGGATAGCTTCTTGGACAAGAATGATGTTGTCTAGGATTTTCCTACCTTTGATGAATCCTCCTTGATTTTCTGGGATGATCCGAGGGAGAATTATTTTCAGCCTGGAAGCAATGATCTTTGTTATGAGCTTGTAACCAGTATTGCACAGCGAGATAGGCCTGAATCGATTGAAGGAAGTGGCTCTTTTTTCTTTTGGAATCAGGGCTAGGAATGAGGAGTTAGTGCTGCCTCCCAATTTGCTGGTTTTCTGTGAGTACCGAATCATTCTTAGGAGATCATATTTTATTATTGCCCAGCAGTAGGTGAAGAATCTGGTTGTGAATCCATCTGGTCCAGGCGCACTGTCAGGTTTCATAATTGAGAGAGATTTTTTAACCTCATCCATGGTGATAGGCGCGGTCAGAAAAATATTATCCTCCAAAGTAATGAGATGAGGGATGAGATCAAAGGGATGGGAGGTGACGTCAATAGGATCTTCCATTGGAGCGGTGAAGAGGTCTGAGAAAGTTTCCACAGCTACTTTTTTTATACCTTCAGGATCTTGGATCAGTTCTCCTTCAAACTGTATTTCCGAGACAGCTTTGTAATTCTTACGTGCCTCTGCTTGCTTATGAAAATATTTGGTATTTTTATCTCCACTCAGTAGCTAGAGGTTACGTGATTTTTGACGCTGATACTCTTCTTATTTTCTGCAGGCTGAGAAGAAGTTCTTTTGCAAGGTTTCTTCCTTAATGAGGCGCTGATCAGACGCAGGAGAGGAGTCCAAGCTGATTTGATGCGATTCTAGCTCAGCTTGGGCGATTTCTCTGGTAGAAATCAGAGAAGGGATGAGCTTGGCCCAAGCTTTAAGGGCGATTTTGAGTCTTTTTAACTTGGATTCCCAGATGAAGGAAGGCGAGCCAGAAAGATTGGCATTCTAGAAGTCAGTTACAGTTTGCAGAAAGTCATCATGATGAATCCAGAGAGGGCTGAACCGGAAAGGGATCGGTCCGAGATTTTGGTCAAGAGCTAGCTCGAGAAGGATATGTTTATGGTCGGAAGTGTAGTGTGGAAGGATTTTGGAGGAGACTAACAAGCCCAGATCAAGAAAGGAGGAGTGAACAAGGAAGCAGTCTAGCTG
>LPNX010809632.1:327413-398687 GCA_001517045.1 Pseudotsuga menziesii | reverse complement strand
ATACAGGGAGGGGTCCCAAAAGGTGGCTATTCCTCCGGAAGCGCCTCTGGAGTTGTTGCCAATACAAGTACCTTTTTTCCAGAATTTTTTCCCGATTTGGAGGATAGCAGTCTCCTCCATTTTAGTTTCCTGGAGTAGCAGAATCTCCGGCTTATGAATTCGGATTAGATCTCTCATTGCATCTTCCTTCAGGGTAGAGCCTAGATCTCTACAATTCCAAGAAATGTATTTCATTAAGAATTATGGGAGAAGGGGTTGGCCTCTTTGGAGGCCTGAATTGTACCTTTTTTTGATCGAGTGTTCATGATCCCTTTTAGAGTTTTTTGAGAGCCTTCTAAGACTGCAAGATGGGTTGCTTCTTCTCTTTGTTTCTTTTTGGATTTCCTACCTCTTGGAATTTTGATGGGAATAGAGTACAGACCGCTTGAAGAGGTGCCTTCATCTGTTTCTTCACCGGGATCTGAATCTAGCATAAGGAGATCTTCATTTACTTCTTTGGGGGAGCCTGGATTATCAGCCCCCACCAGAGGTTGGTTTATTTCCCCAGGCTCCAGCTGATCATCATTTTGGCTTCCAGTCTCTTTTCTATTGGGCTGCTTGGATGATTGGGGTTCATCGCTCACTGTGATTTGATTTTTCCCATTCGGATTGGGATCCTGGTGCTCTTTAGGGATCACGATAGGATCTTCTTTTGAGGCCTCTTGGGAGGGCTTATTTGTGCTTGAAGTCAGGTTTTGCATGTCCATTGTGGTCCTCTTTTCCGGGTTCTTGGCATTTGTCTTGCCTTTCTTGACTTTTTGCCATCCTTCTCCTTCTTCTGAGCTCTGATTTTTCGGGCAGTTTCTTTGAAAGTGGCCGTGTTCATGACATTGACGGCATTTGAATGGCAGCTGTTCGTAGTCAAGATTTTGGTAGTATAGCCAATCTCCAACTTTGAGTTTGACAGCTTCAGGAAGGCCTACTTCAAGGTCAACCTCAACACATATTCGGGCACACGAGTATTGACCTTTATTATCATCTTTGTCAATGTATTTTCCTAGCGCGTTCCCAATTTTTTCCAGGGTTGGGGTGTTCCAGCAGTGGACTGGGAGGTTGGGGAGCCTTACCCATACTGGAACTTCCTTCGGCACATCTACTTCTGCATTGAAATATGGAGTCCATCTGTTTAGGTACAGTCCTTGAGGTCCCATGAAGTATGGACCATTTCTGAAGATCAGATCTCGATCTTCTTTGGAAATAAACTCAAAAATGAAAAAGCCTCGCCCTACGGAGTAGCAGGTAACACTATTCTTGAGCTGGGGCCTCCAATTTCGTTGGATCCAGTCGTCCGTGGTTTTGGTTGATGGCCAAAGCCCCATAAACTGGCCTACCAAACCTCGTTCTGACAGTGCCAGAGCGATCTTGATGGGGATTTCGCATGGCAGATCAATTTCAGGAATTGAATCGAGCTTTTTTATGAATTTCGGGATGGCAGGGGCTACAGGTTTGGCTCCATGAGGACGGAGCAGCTGATTGAAGGCTTTCGTTGCTGAAGGAGACGAGGGAGGGGGGATCCCTCCCTCAGGCGCAGCCATGAGCGGCTTGGAGAATCGACCAGGGCGGCAGCAGCTAGGTGGCTAGGGCGCGGCACCTAGCAGGCATCATTTTTGTTACGGAAGAGAATGTTAACAGAACATACCATTGGTGCTTCTTCGACGATGCTGCATAGGGTGAGCCAACACAGGGAGGTGCCAAAATAAAGTGATATCTTTGCAACAAATATACAAGCAATTTTCTCTAAACAAAGATTGTAATATGACAAATATTATTAAAAAAATGAGGAAATGGGAGGATGAAAAAAATGAAAAGTGAAAAACACAATCGGAGAGCCACCAAAAGAAAAGACCAATTTTGGATACAATTGAAAATTTGCTGAAAATATAAGAATGAAAGGTATGTGTTTTTAAGGAATCGACTACATAGTTGCAGTCTATAGAACATGATAGAAAATATAAGTATCCTATAAAAGAAACAATACAATACAAAACCAATGATTAGTTTGATTTAGGGAAAATTTATATTGATTTAGAACCTACCAAGACAACTACCTAGTGTTAGGTATTTATTTGATAAATAGATAAAAAATAAAGTGACTAGCACGATCCACGAAAAAACTCATCTCAACTCATGCACTACCCATAAAGACAACCTATAAAGAATCAATCACTAAAAATGGGACCATAAAGAAATATACCAAATGGAGAAAATAAAAATATGGTTCCATGGGATCTCTATAATGGATTCATTGGAATGTAGCTTGACAATTAGAGTTAGACACAATGCTACCATTAAGAATAAGAAAATAGATTTGCCACTCAACTTTATAGAACAACTAAGAAATCTTGAAAAACATAAAAACGAATAATAGATGAACCAAACGCACCACATTAATTGAAGTTCTATACTAGATTAAGTGATTTAAGTATATATATTAATTAGTGTTTTGAAGAAGATCAAGAATTTTTACAGAATAGAATGGAGATCAAACAAAGGCGTTGTTCAAATACACACCCCATAGTTGCAATCTACAACGATTACGAATATAGGTATTCTATATAAGGAGAAAAAAATGGGAGCAATGACTAGTTCGATCTAAGAAAAGTGATCACAAATCAATCCCTACCCAATACAATGACTTAAAGAAAACAATCATTGTCAATATATAGTTGAAATATGGAAATTTATTGTGTAGATTAGAATTAAATGATTCAACTCCCTTATGTGCAAGATACAAGCATAATCAACAGTAGATAAATAGAATCCAATTAGAGTTAAGCTACAACATATCTATGGATTTAATAGATTCTACAACATTAACATATAAAGTATAAACCTGAAACCAACGCAGGGAAAACAAGAGTGGAGATGTTGTTCCTCCCAACCAACTCCTAGAGAAGCCAAGTTACTTGCTCCAGAACTCCTGATCCTATTAGCTAAACAACAAGAGAAAAACCTTAATGCATCACCTCTTGCATTTCACAGATGTTTAATCCTCGTCCAATGATAGCCTCATGTTTCTTATGGACATACTAATTTATAGTATTTTGCCTAGGACTTGGTCATTTTTTATCCTCCTGCTCTTTAGCACTCAACTAGGAGTTGTGACCTGATTTTTGGGGATGATGCCGCCTGCATCCTAAGTTCTCACTCAGTGGTTTTTTCCACTTGCCTTTTTCCTCTTGTGGGTGAGCAAACACTCTTCAACAACTATATCCACTTGTTGTAATATTACAGATCACATAGTGTTACCAATAATACACATAGAAACATATCAACATAAAATACACAAGAAACTAGAATAAATATGGGAGTAACAGATTATATTACAACATTACATGAGGGTCCATATGTCACATGCCCCAATTTTTGCAAAAACCAATATTATCTTATTTGATTTTATTTGAGGACAATATGTTAAATTTTATGCTAAGTTGTAATTGATGACTCAGCAGAGTCAAGGATATTTAATGTAATTCTGAATATTTTAATTATCAATAAATAAAGGTAGAGACAATAGATTACAGCTTAGGAGAGCTGTTAAAAGAGTGTTTACTGGTCAAATTGGTGGAGAATACTCGGCAGAGAGCAAACATACATGTGGCAACATCCTCAAACCACTTCCAACTGTTGCAGGTGGCAACCTCCCTACATTTGGGGTTATGATCCCCCAAGAAAGTGGGATCAAATCAGGTGGCTCAATTAATGATAACTAACTCAAAAGACCTAGGCAATATTTATAAAAATACCCATTGAAGAGAGCTGAGGCTGCTCATTCTAGAGAAGTGATCATTCAGGTGATTGTGGTAGGGCTATCCCAACCACAATCGTGTATGCTGCCTCATGCTTAACTCCTATGTAAGA
Source organism: Pseudotsuga menziesii (assembly GCA_001517045.1). Taxonomy (NCBI): domain Eukaryota; kingdom Viridiplantae; phylum Streptophyta; class Pinopsida; order Pinales; family Pinaceae; genus Pseudotsuga; species Pseudotsuga menziesii. The sequence continues at coordinate 394,787 of LPNX010809632.1, read as the reverse complement.
GGAGACTCATGAGAAACACTAATTATACCAAGGATTTCTCTCTCTCACCTTGACAGACACCTACTTGTTTTGTTTAGTAGTCTTGGAGAATTTACTCATAATGAACTATTCCAAGACTCTAAATCCTAATCTTGTTGGTGAACCCTATAAAATAAAAATGTGTAATTCATTTTAATTAAGCGTTGATTTTAATGGTTATAATTACTCAAATGGAAATGGTCATGTAACTAATGATATTGTGACTCAACAGTTAAATAAATGTACACACCTAGTAAACAATGCCAAGTGCAATTTTTTCGAATGAAAAATGGGGTATGCCACTACATGAGATGCAAAAATGTTCATTCTCTTCCAAATTCCAATGCAATCCTTCCTATATGAAATCCTAAACACAACTCTCATCCAATAAATCCAATGCAAGTACCTTTTTAAATCCATATGTGAGATGCAAGTAAGAATGCAACTATTTTGTATTTTCAATATAAAACAATGAAAATGAAATAAAAGTCATTAAAATCCTCAATCTCTGCATCAAGTAGAAAACACAATCCAAGCAAGACATCGAGGCAAAAACACTAATGCACTAATGGAAAAACAAAAAAAAGAGATAAATGAATAGAACTAATTTCAAAGAAATATCAATGAAAAAGTGGTCTCTAGTCACAAAAGAAGCAATCAACGAACAACATCAGTACCTAGGAAGACTCAGCCACACTCACAACCCATCTAGCAACTTCCCACAACATTAAAATCGATCAAAAGGGAGGATGTACGCGACTATTAAAAGAACAATAGCATATGCACGCGACCTTAAGCCCAAAACCTGAATGTACATGCAAATTTTGGCCAAAAACCTACATGTATACATGACTTTTGGCCAAAATCCCGCATCTATACGTGGATTTTGGCCAAAAACTTGCGTATGTACACGACTTTTAGCCAAAAACCTACGTATACAGAGAATAAAGTGGTAAAAAGAAGGCCAAGGGTCAAAAAACTCTAGGGGAGTATTAATGGATCAACATACTACTAAATGCGACAAAAAAATGGGGAGAAACAAAGAGCAAGTCAAGAAAATTGTGCCCCCAAACCCCAAATAAAAACAAGGAACTTCCCGAGTGGAGCCACCAATTCAGTTACGGAGAGAAACTTCCTATGGATTTGGGGTACCACAATAGGCAGTATGACACCAGAAATCAATCTTTCCCAATATGCAAGAACAGTAAGAAAATCAAACACTAAGGGATATAGAATCGTACCTTATTCCGGACGGTTGAAGTAGATCGTCGTTGAACTTTTCCAATGCAATTGCAAGTATAATTTGCTCTCAACAACAACAAACCAAGCAAGAATGATATATATAAATGTGTTAAATTTATTCTAGCATATATAATCAATCATGTAAAATCAAGTAATACATCCATGGATTCAATATTCTTATTGAAAATACACATGAATTGGACAGGAAAAGATATTTCTATTAATAAAACAAAGATACAATAGTGACAAACTCTGTCGGTACTTCTGCAAACCGGTGAAACCAAGTCCTCCACTTGGACCTCCACCACTTCAATCCTACGTCTCTCGATAGCAAAATCACAAAGAAAAGGAAAGCTTGGGAATAAAACTATGTGCTCCAAGGGATAAAGGGATGCAGACTCAAGTATAAACAAAACTAAGGCAATAATGGACTATAGTTTCCTTACTCTTCAATTTCTCCTCCTTCAATGTATCCAAGGGGTTCCTTATATAGCACTCCAAAGAGGTACTAGAGAGTTGAATCTGAGCATTCTCAAGGTATATGGAAGGCCAAGAGTCAAGTTATTCAAACTAATATGAGGAAAACTCCAAAAATATTTGTCTTTATGCACACATCCCTATGTACACGGGTTTGAGGTCAAAAGGTACGTATACACGCGAGTATTGCTTTAAAAGTCGTGTATAGGTATAAACAAGCAATTTTTGGGGATGATCTTGAAACATCAAAGTATAATGTAAGTCCATGGGGTCCAAAGAGTCTGCAGAGGGACAGCGAAGACCATAAATGTGTGATCCACCAGGTGTGGTAAAATCAGTTATAACAATGACACTTGACAAAGTGGTTGCGATCGAAAGCTTATTAACCGCCTTTAACTTGTTAAATAAGTATATAATAGTTATTTTATTCTTTCTAGATATTATTTTAAGCATTGATGATGTCTAATTTCACACCTTAACCTAATGAGCTAGTAATAATTGATTTAAATGTATTAAATGTTAAGAGGACATGAAGGTGAGATTTGATCCACTTATGTGTCGAGTGGTCATCAGATCATTTAATACAATGTCTCTAGGTAGAACCACCCTTTCTACTACTACTTCAACGTACTCCCGTGGCTTAAGGTTTTTCCTTCATCAAAATTGAGCCTTGCCCAATCATAAAAAAATCCTTACTCTTGACCATTAAATCCAACACCTTTGAGCATAAAAAGTTATAATTTCAATTAAAATATAACATTATTATAAAAAAATATTATCATAAAATTTGGTCATTTTAAGAAATTCAATTATTAAAATTTCATGATAAAATTTTATCAACTTTTTAAATACCCAAACGCAAACATCATATACTATTTAAAATAATAAATTAAAAATATAAACCATTATAATTAGGTATGGTCCCTTTTTATTGTATTGATAATGTAAAGTAGGTTATACGCTATATTAATTAAATTTATGTTTAAATGCATAAAAAGCAGAAGGATATTATGTAAGGTAATGTTCCCATGTCTACTCATAATTTATAAAAAATGAAAAATAATTAAAACATTATGTCCACTAAAAAAATTAAAAAATTAAAACTATAGATTCATTTAAAATTCATTTTTCAATAACCAAGAAATATATATAATTTTTTTTAGGCATCTTTTGACATTTCAACATTTTTTTAATGTAAAACAAAAACTAAAAAAAAATTAAAAGCATTTTTAATTTAGGTTTTTCAATTAAATGGTTAAAAAATGAATTAAAATAAAATGTTTTTTTAAATACTTAAATAATTCAAGTTGGTTTCTTTCTTATATATTTTCTTTATATCAATAACTTTTAAATAGGCCAAGCTTAACTCTAGATATGTTGCACCCATATTTCGATGGTTTATTCGACCAAAATCCATCGGAAATCGTTGAAATGGTAGTTTTGGGTTCCTGAAATTACATAACTAGGGTGTCCTAGAGGTGATATAGGAAGTTGAATCCATTCATAGAGTCGAAATTGAAATTCCAACAACTACCCAAATTTCAATTTCAATGATTTCCCCATTGTCAGATGCTACCAAAAGCTGTTGAAAAAGATTGAAGTCATCTAAAGTTTAACTCACTCTTTTTTTAATAGAAAAAAATAATAACAATGGTAAATAACATAAAAATTTTGTTTTGTAAGTCTACAAATTCTATTATATTGAGGAACCAAAAACTACATGACAATGAGGCATCCAGGGTGGCCTGAGACAATGGAATCACCATCCTAGCCAGTCAAAACTACAAACAAGTTTGAGATTTACAATACAAAAAGATCCATTAAGAGATGGAGACCAAGTTATATACATATAATCAGCAATTCTATTGTTCATGGAAAATTTAAACAAGATACTAGTAAACAAACTAAAACAAAAAAGCTAGAAATAATAATCAGAACACATAAGTGGTGAATCCATCTGCGAGGTCTCCATCCACATCTTACCGAGGGGGAACCTCCTCCATAATGGGGAAACCACCCTGGAAGTCATCATCAGAGGTTATGGCTGGTAATTTGACTAGGAGGGGATAAGACTTGCGTATGTGATCCTTACTATCACGAACATGTTTGTTGAGAAGAGGCTTGATGGTTGATGGAACAGGAAAAGGACCACTCGTCGGCTCCAACTAAGCCGAGGTTGAGCCCCTTCCCATAGATATTCCCCCAGTCGTGCTACTGCTCCCCACATCCATTGTACTCGCTCTGTGATGCCCGCTTTCCAAGCGCTTCCAGGAAAAAGTGGCATCCAATGCATTGATTCGGTTGTCCAGTTTAGTCAATTTGGCCTTGGGCAAGAGCACCGTGCTACGGGAAGAGCTCCAATTGCTCATTATATCCTCCATGAGAGTGCCCATCATGTTCTTAATTAACCAGTAATGGTTGATTTTTCCACCACTTCTACCTAAGACCAAATTTTTAGTAACAAGGTGTGCCTACCAGTCATCAATCAAAACACACATGCCATCTAAATCATACACTCTTATCCTTCCTCCATCATCAGGACTTGACATCATTGGGATATGCCACGACTACTACTACCTCTACGAGGGGTGCCACACTACCGGGACATGGAGATGATCAGAGAATCCTAAACCAAATGAGAGGAGTGAAATTGCTATAGGAGCAGGCACTAGATAAAACTCCTCGGCAATGAGGAATCCAGTATGAACCCATCAATAGGGGAAGGCTTAAGACAAACATAGTAGACCAAGACCATGAACCAAGAAATGAGCCACCCTGAATCCTCATCCCTCTTCCTTAACCATTCTTGGTGGAGAATATCGATGGCCACATGCTCCAAATCCAAATTCATGATACCATAGTTAATGCATCTCATACTACGACAGTGTTCTCCCATCTCTTGAGGGGGCGCCTTCCTCCCTAATCATAAATGCCATAGTATGCTAGGTGGAACAATTTAAGGCCTTGGCATGCAAAGTGCCACACTGTCGACTCTTGAGTGAAGGCGCTATGCACTGTCAATAGGGCATGTGAGAAACCACGTCTAGGTGGTAACTAACATAACATTATACTTCTAAGAAGCTACCTTTACAAAATGTATTAGTCCATGTTTGTTGCAATATTTTGATTCTTTATATTTTTTAATTAAACCTCATCCTTANTATATATATATATATATATATATATATATATATATATATATATATATGTGTGTGTGTGTGTGTGTGTGTGTGTATGTATACAAAAGATTATATATACCAATGACCGACCAAAAACACACAAGAAAGCAATGGTAGAACACAAACACTAAATGATGATGGAACAAAAACACTAATTCGATTGAGATTAATTCTATTTGGGTATGAGACTTGTACATGGGGGATTCAATCAATGAATATCTAACATAGCACATTCTTTCGTGCCATATGAAACAATACCCCTATTTCAGTAAATATTGGAAAATACCTCCCAAATTAATTTTTTTAAACCCCTCCCAATATGCCTTCCAAATTTAAAAAATCCCTATTTTCAGTATATGCTGTGTGTATCCATTTTTTCATTACAGTTTTTATACCCCTTTATATTTCCACCTAGTATATTGGCATGCTACCCCTCTTTTGACTCCACATGCATTCTACAATGCACCTTGCTTCTTTCGATGTATATTGTGGATGCACATTACTTCACCCACAATGATCGACATCACAGAGATCACATAGATCACATTCCTTTCATAATAACTAAATAGCCATTCTTTCAGTGGTCTGTAAAGTGTAAACATCAACTCCAAGGTTGCATGGATCCATGGCTACAAGGCTACGTTGAGTAAGAGTGCAGTGAGTACGCAGCATGATCCCCAAAAGCGGGGGATGCAAGTACACGAGTATATCTATAGCCTAATACCACATATAAATAAATGTATAAAATAAGATAGACTTGCATTGCATAAAGGGGAATTTCAAGTTTGAAATAAGACTCTAAATTTTTAACTTCAAATTTTAAAAGTAAAAAAATAAAATAGTAGTAGTTGCTTAATTACAATTTACTATTTATTACAGTTGCTAATATTTAAGATTACCATTTAACAATACATAAAATTCTATAAAACAGACGTAACTTTGTGAAAACACACATTCTCAAACTTTTAATCACTCCAATACAATATAAATATGGGTTAAAAAGATAGAGACTTACCAAATGTTAGGATAGGAATGAACAGTTGCAAAATCAATTCCTTTGATTTAGCTGTTGGTGATGAAATTTGTCACCACAATTAATCCTAGATTGATCTTGGTTTTGTATTCTCCATAAAATCCTCCCAAACCATCCTCCATAAGATGGTTTCCATCAATGGATTTCACATGGCTAGTCATCTCCCCAATCCATTCATGTTTGATCATCATAACCAACGAACTACCATGTTTACTCATAATGCTGACACACAATCATTACCAAAATAATTAAGTACTAGAAATCATAATTATAAACAGAACCATAGCAAACTACCAATATACAAGATATAATAACTATGTTGTTCAACGATAGAAACAAGACCTTAAACACAACATCCTTGCCATTGAATGTATGGTTACATTTTTTTTCCATTTTCTAGTTCTGATTCAAAGACAAAAGGTGATAGTTGACCTGGATGGTCCTCCCAGAAGGATCACTTTGACAGCGAGGATCATTCTTGAGCTCCCATACAAAGTTTATAGGGTCATCTCTATAGGCTATTCCAATGATGTTGTTCACTCTAGTCAATAAAATATGCAAGAAAATGCATTGCCCAATGCAGATTTGAATAACTTTTGTATGTATATGTATTGCATGCAAATTGGTCTATGTATGTCTATATACATAACAAAAGAAACTTAACCATATAATGAAACATAAACATACATTTATAGACACTATTTACTTTAACATGGTTCTTATAGTAGCCTTTTATAGTGCGATTGGTGAAGAAATCATCGACAAAGTTGAGATTTTCTCCAGCCTTGCAAGCCCATTGTACATATTGAGCCTTTCCTCCAAAGTTCTCATAATTATTTTCCAGGTTAAGTATGAGTCTGAGACCATACTTGTGGGCTTCAGATACCACAAAGCTGAGAGCTTGAACCAAAACAACCCCAAAAATTAGAATAAAAGAAAATGTGAATATAGGAAAACACATTTAGAAATGTAAGTATGTATTTTTGAAATGGGTCTTCTTACCTCCTCCTATACTCATACATATCTCCATATATTTGTTTTTACATATAGATATGAGCATATTTTTATAAATATACAGATATATGAGACTATTTTCATAAATATGTAGATATCTATCAATATTTATATATGTACTATTATATATGCAATATCTAGATGTATGATATCCATAAAGAAATCTTACTGGAATATGTATTCTCATCCATATCCTATTTGTGTTATGGTAAATCCAACTCAAAACCTACATAAGTGCCATATGGTAAACAAGTAATATATGACATAAAAGGAAAAATAACACTGATTCATAGATCATGCACATGAGCATTAGATATGTCATTAAAGGAAAAGATAAAATTATAAAGTAAGCTTCTTATACTTTTCAAGAAAACCAAACAAGGATAAAAAGGAAATCCAAATAACAAAAACCATAAAAACCAAGCATGGAATATTCCATGTACATGTCTCCAAAGTACTTGATGTTGAAGTTTAAGGGTTAGAGGAGTTTTTAATTTAAGTAGTAAAGTTTAATGCATGAACATATAAAATCAGATTTAGAACAATACTGCTCTAATAAAATTTGAACTTTAATTAACAAACATAATTTTCATCTATTTCAACTTAACGCTCCATTATTCACTGCGTTAAAGTTGGTCCTCACGAATCATCAAATGCCATGTACAGTAACAACAAGATAAAATACCCTGGATGCAGGTGTGATTCCTAACCACATGGACTTGGGGGAGGCTGATGAGGCCTTACCCGCCCAAGCATAACCTCACTGACAATGCCACCAATGTGGGCCTTTATTTCCACGAGAGACGTGGCTGCTTTCTAGTATGCGAAAGAGACCAGGCCATCTTGTCACAGCCCGGTTGCCATTAAACTCCCTCCTGGAAGCCTTAGTTCACACTAGCGCCATTCAATTCGAGCGATATTAGATGTTGGGATTCATTCGATGCATCCTCTATGCTACATTGTTGCTCTCCACTACTCCGGGACCATCATCCCAACCCACAACTCTAGTTTTCCATCACCCTGCTTTTCTCTTCCCCATCATCCAACAATGCCAAGAAGACAAAGGGAAACCCCCCATAGAGGACGAGGTCGTAATGCTCAGGCTGATGGCCACATACCTCTCTCAACCCAAGCGAGTGGCAATGGCTTTGATTTGGAAATTCTGGAGGAAGTGTGACGAATTGTCTTTGATTGGGAAGATGAACTGTCTGGGGCACTTGGTGCAGTTGGAAGAACGATGGAGCGCAGGAAAAACTACTGGGTATTTAATAACTTACTTACTCGGATGGTCCTTAGATTTAACCCTCTAGTTCCTCCTCCACCACTGCCGGCTCCTCAAGCTGTTGCACCACCTGATCCTCAATTTGTTGCACCACTAGCCCCTCCTAGTTCCTCTGTCATCCCATCCACCACCACTGCTTTTCCACCTGGTTCCGCCTTTCACACACCTGGGTCACGTGGTGGAAATCTTCAAGCCACTTGGTGTGTCCTTGGGGGCAAGTCTCGAGTTAAGGATATCACCTTGTTCTTGACTCCTTCGTTTAGGCTCAACTCCTAACGAAGCTAAGGGGGGTAGACCCTATTAAGTTATTAAGGATAATTACTTAGTATGGTGATGTTAGACTAAATGAGTTGCTTAGGAGTTTGAAATTTAGCTATAGACGATCAAAGATGACAAGATACAAAAATGAACACACAAAAGCATAATGCTGAGACACAATATATATATAAAAAGCAAGAAAATAACCACTGCCTTAGAATGGAGTCAAAAAATAAAATCAATGTACTTGCATGTGCTTGGAGTGAATGTTTTGCAATTGCCTCTTGGTACATTTTAAGTTAAATTTGAGGTGTGAGTTGATTAAAATTAGGCGAAGGGGTGGACTCCAGATATACCCGAGAGTACTTGGAGTATGTCCAAAACTAAACCTTCGCGGCTACCCGCAAGGAATATGTGGGCTGAATGGAGTCTCTGGGGCTATTGTTCATAACGCACCCACTAGGGTGTGACAGAGATCAGCGCCCCGAGGTCACTTTTCAGAAGTTCCCACTTCCTTTGGGTATTTTGCCACCATGATGGTTTGATCTAGGTGTTGGATTTCCACCTGTTGGTTTGTTAATTTGGGAGAGTGAGTCCTAATTATACTAGTCACTCAAGTGCTTTTGATACAGCTTGACTGATCTGACGAACCACAACCAAGTGCAGAGCATACACACCGGAGTCTTGTCAATTTTAGTAAATTTTACAATGGGTGTTCTTCTTTAAAAGAAAATCCTCCAGGAACCTCTTTCGATTTAAGTGGATCTCAATCGGGGAATCAAGGAGGGGTTAATTTTATAATAGCTGAAAAACAAATGACAGAAACAAAAATAGATACACAATTTTGGTTTTCTAATTAGTCCTACCACGAATCTCTTTCCCCTTTCAGGTCAATCAGGAAGTCGTGGGGTAAGTATTAAGATTACTTTGAAATATCAAATATGGAATATGAAACTGATAATGAACTAAATTATACTACCCTGCAAATTAGAGCTATGCTAGATTTAAGAAAGATGAACAAAAAATAAAAATAAAGGACACGGACGCAAATCCCCCCATGGGGGATGGGGAATGGGCTTGAAAGAGCCTATTCAAAAAAAATATTTTTATTAACAGTGGTTACAATATCAGAGAACTGATATAATTCCTCTTGATCCTTATACAAAGTGAAATAAAGAGCTTACAAAGTGCGAAAATTAAAGGTTTTAGTCAAATGGGAAACCCTGGGGAGGATTTGAACGCCCCTGAGGCCACTTCCGAACAGAAGCTTCCTTTATTTTATGTCAAACCTGATAAAAAAAACAAGAATATTAGACTAAAATATTCCCAAAAGCACTCTAAAAGCACCTTTGGGTCAGCTCACTTTTAACCAAAAAAAAGTAAGCTAAAAACTAGTTAAAAGGGTAAAACAGGAACCAAGGAAAGCAGGCTTTCCTTGGGATCTTGGCTTGCCTTTTGGGAAGCCAATAAAATGTGCACTTTTATTGCAGAATATGGAATTTTAACATACAACAAAGGAAAATACCTTAACAGCAAGCTACGAATTTTCATTAAAATGCTTGTGAAAATATGGGAATTTCAGCTAGATCTCTTAAAATGTAACTTTATATGCAAAACAAAACTAAGATCTAGACTTAGGAAGGGATATTACTAACTAGATATATGTGTAATTTTCTTAATGAGATAGATCTAAGCAATAATAAACCTTCATAGTAACCAATTTGAAGAAAATTTAAGATTTTTAAAGGAGGAAAAGGGGAAGAGAAGTGCTTGTTGTTGAAACAGATCTGCAAAGGAAACTTGGTAGTGAAGCACCGAGGGGCACGATCTTAGAAATATCTATTGGAAACAAATGGAATCAAACCTAAACCATAGATCTTCTAGTCATGGAAAACCTGTCAGCTACACAACAAATCCTGCAAATAGAACCATTAAATATGAAGATACATATGAGAAGTAGATGATACAGCATGCAAATAATCTTATTTTGCATACAGGTATTAGATCATTCAAACATATACAGCAACATAGAAGTAATTAAGCTTACTTACAATGATCTATCTCTATGATTTCAATAACCATTCAGGCAGACAACAGTTAAGTGCAAAAAATTGAAAAAATAGCAGTTTCACCTCAAATGCAGCATGATAAGGATAATCCACACATGAAAGGTACTCCACAATTGAGCCTCCAAATATTCTCTTTATTTCAACAATGATGATCAATACACAATTACCATGGCAAGACCTTCAATCCATCTCTAACCAGCTTGGAAGAGGGAGCCTCAGCCAGGATATATACAAAAAACAGGACATCTAGCCCAGGGGGGGTGCAATTCCTCAAGCAATCAAATGAAATTAGCTAATGGAGAGTCAATCAATGCAGAACTGAAGCTGAACTGAGCCTACTTGTCAACCGGGGGCTTGATTGAGCTGACACATCAACCCATACACAGACACATCAGTCCACAGAGAATCCAGGAGAGTCCACACGTGTGGAGAAGAGAGAGAGGGCGCAATTCCCCATGAAGACAGCTGAAGATCAACTCTGGATCTGATTTGATCACCTCCTTCAGTCAAGGATTTGTCAGATCCAGTCAATCTGCTTCAGATCTGACTAATTTCAATCAAATCGGGTGAGAATCCACTGATTTATGATTTTGGATTTGGTCCTTTATTCATCAATTTATTAATTAAAATAATCAATAATTGATTTTTGCGGCTTTCTGACCTGAGTGATGGAAAATCACTCAAAACTAGGAAAAGTGGGTCCATGGGTTTACATGGTGCTCTTAGCTTGAAAATGAGCACCTACATGAATGAAACTGATTATTTGGCCCATCTTTATTACAAAATCAAATTTTCCAATTAAACTATTAAAAAATAGCCTAAGTTTTGGAAAAATTAAATTTTAATAAAAAACACTGAAAAAGTAAAAAAATTAAAAATTAAAAAAACCTAGGGGGACTTAGGCATGTTCATATGACTTGACCATGATGTCTAACATGCTTATACATTGAGACATAGACTCTAATAACCTCAATAGGCCTAAATGCCAAGACGACCACCCCAACTTTGGAGGTATGGAGTGAAAAACTCAGAAATTATCAGTCGTTTATTCAACAACCAATAATAACCAAGGAAAAAAACACCCCGGGATGATTGGATTGACAAATAAAGTCTAAGAGACCGAGTCTTTTGAAGACACTATCATGCTAGAACATTTATTACAACTCCCCCATGGGGTATGAACATGTGATATATTACAACAAGCACTTCCCAGAAGTACTTCCACAGGCCTTCTGAAGTCCGAACAAGTTAACCCTATCCGGTTCACCAGGCTCACTTGATAAAAAACCACTGAGTATAACTTAGGTGGTAACATTCTAGCTCCATCTAGGGACACATTCTCTGACTGATCTTTTGCTCAAAGGAGAGGATGTGAGAAATATGGAATCTCTGGGTCTTTTGGCTTGTATTGTTTAGATGGTGATGGCTTCTCCCTTCTTTGATATACTGCTCCCTTGAACCTAGCCTCCTTCATTTCCTTAATTGCTTCCGGAGAAGACATTACACCGTAAAATTTGGAAAGGAGATCCTTCTCGTAACCGTAATCCGTGGCCTGCTGTCAATGCTGGTTTGATAAAGGATAGGTTCGACCTACCTTGTACACATGATCAGAATCGCCTGATGTTGTTTCCTCATTACTGACCTCAGCCATTCCATGTTCTATAACTTGGTTTCCTATATAGAAAGTGCTTTCTTGGTGGAATTGATCACAAGGTCTACACCATGGAATGACTTCTTCTACCAAGTTAGTTGAGTCTAACTAGTTTGGGATCCTAGGTTCTTGTTGAGGAGCCTTCTTTTGATACACCTGATTCTATTTAGGTTGGAAATTCCTAGGTCCATTATTTCTTTCCATTGTGATTATTCTGTTCTGAATATTATTCAATTGTACAGATTGACTTGCCATGAGTTGGTTCTGACTAGTAACCATTTTTTCTATCAGGCTAGTTACCTTTTCCATGGGGTCTTTAGAGGTTGCATTTTCCTCTAATTGAACGGCTTTTCCCTTCTCTTTGTTGTATGAGGTGTTTCCCCTAGTGTAACCTGGAATGTTGGATTTGCCTGAAGATTGCATATTCTTTTCTATTTTCTCAACCAAATCCTGAGCAGTCTTTAGATCGGTCGGATCTTTGTCCCTCAACTGGTACCTCAAATCACCAATAAAAGCTTTGATATAAGATATGAGGATGGAGGCATCCCTTGGCTTGATTTCTCTAGGGAGGTCCACAACCACACGCCTGAATTTAGTATTAAATTCATCAATGGTTTCATTTTCCATCTTCTTTATATTATGCCACCTTTCACACACCTAGGTCACGTGGCGGAAATCTTCAAGCCACTCGGTGTGTCCTTGGGGGCAAGTCTCGAGTCAAGGTTGTCACCTTGTTCTTGACTCCTCCGTTTAGGCTCAAATCCTAACAAAGCCAAGGGGGGTAGACCCTATTAAGTTACTAAGGATAATTACTTAGTATGGTGATGTTAAACTGAATGAGTTGCTTAGGAGTTTGAAATTTAGCTATAGAAGATCAAAGATGACAAGATACAAAAATGAACACACGAAAGCATACTGCTGAGATACAATTTATATATAAAGCAAGAAAATAACCAGTGCCTTAAAATGGAGTCAAAAAATAAAATCAATGTACTTGCATGTGCTTGGAGTGAATGTTTTGCAATTGCCTCTTGGTACATTTTAAGTTAAATTTGAGGTGTGAGTTGATTAAAATTAGGCGAAGGGGTGGACTCCAGATATACCCGAGAGTACTTGGATTATGTCCAAAACTAAACCTTCATGGCTACCCGCAAGGAATATGTGGGATGAATGGAGTCTTTGGGGCTATTTTTCATAACGCACCCATTAGGGTGTGACAGAGATTGGCGCCCTGAGGTCACTTTTCAGAAGTTCCCGCTTCCTTTGGGTATTTTTCCACCGTGATGGTTTGATCTAGGTGTTGGATTTTCACCTGTTGGTTTGTTAATTTGGGAGAGTGAGTCCTAATTATACTAGTCACTCAAGTGCTTTTGATGCAGCTTGACTGATCGGATGAACCGCAGCCAAGTGCAGAGCATACACACCGGAGTCTTGTCAATTTTAGTAAATTTCACAATGGGTGTTCTTGTTTAAAAGAAAACCCTCTAGGAACCTCTTTCCATCCAAGTGGATCTCAATCAGGGAATCAAGGAGGGGTTAATTTTATAATAGCTAAAAAACAAATGACAGAAAAGAAAACATATACACAATTTCGGTTTTCTAATTAGTCCTACCACGAATCTCTTTCCCCTTTGAAATATCAAATATCGGGAAGTCGTGGGGTAAGTATTAAGATTACTTTGAAATATCAAATATGGAATATGAAACTGATAATGAATTAAAGTATACTACCTTACAGATTAGAGCTATGCTATATTTAAGAAATATGAACGAAAAAGAAAAAAAAAGGACACGGACGCAAATCCCCCCAGGGGGGATGGGGAATGGGCTCGAAAGAGCCTATTCAAAAAAAATATTTTTATTAACAACGGTTACAATATCAGAGAACTGATATAATTCCTCTTGATCCTTATACGGAGTGAAATCAAGAGCTTACAAAGTGTGAAAATTAAAGGTTTTAATCAAATGGGAGATCCATGGGGGGATTTGAACGCTCTTGAGGCCACTTCCGAACAGCAGCTTCCTTTATTTTCTGTAAAAAATGATAAAAACCAGAAAGCATATTATACTGAAATATGCCCAAAAGCACTTTGAAATCACCTTTGGGTCAGCTCACTTTTAACCAAAAAAAAGTAAGCTGAAAACTAGCTAAAAGGGTAAAACAGGAACCAAGGAAAGCAAGCTTTCCTTGGGATATTGGCTTGCCTTTTGGGAAGACAATAAAATGTGCAATTTTATTGTAGAATATGAAATTTTAACATACAACAAAGGAAACTACCTTAACAGCAAGCTACGAATTTTCATTAAAATGCTTGCGAAAATATGGTAATTTCAGCTAGATCTCTTAAAATGTAACTTTATATGCAAAACAAAACTAAAATATAGACTTAGGAAGGGATATTACTAACTAGATATATGTGTAATTTTCTTAATGAGACAGATCTGAGCAATAAGAAACCTTAATAGTAACTAGTTTGAAGAAAATTTAAGATTTTTAAAGGAGGAAAAGGGGAAGAGAAGTGCTTGTTGTTGAAGCAGATCTGCAAAGTAAACTTGGTAGTGAAGCATCGAGGGGAACGATATTAGCAATAGATATTGGAAACAAATGGAATCAAACCTGAACCATAGATCTTCCAGTCATGGAAAACCTATAAGCTACACAACAAATCTTGCAAACATAACCATTAAATTTGAAGATACATATGAGAAGTAGATGATACATCATGCAAATAATCTTATTTAGCATACAGGTATTAGCTCATTCAAACATATGCATCAAAATAGAAGTAATTAAGCTTACTTACAATGATCTATCCCTATGATTTCAATAACCATTCAGGAAGACAACAGTTAAGTGCAAAAAATTGAAAAAATAGCAATTTCACCTCGAATGCAGCATGATAATGATAATCCACACATGAAAGGTACTCCACAATTGAGCCTCCAAACCTTCTCTTTATTTCAACAATGATGATCAATACATAATTACAATGGCAAGCCCTTCAATCCAGCTCTAACCAGCTTGGAAGAGGGAGCCTCAGCCAGGATATATACAAAAAACAGGACATCCAGCCCAGGGGGGCGCAGTTCCTCAAGAAATCAGATGAAATCAGCTGATGGAGAGTCAATCAATGCAGAACTAAATCTGAACTGAGCCTACTTGTCAACCAGGGGCTTGATTTAGATGACACATCAACCCATACAACGACACATCAGTCCACAGAGCATCCAGGAGAGTCCACACGTGTGGAGGAGAGAGAGAGGGTGCAATTCCCCATGAAGATAGCTGAAGATGAACTCTAGATCTGATTTGATCACCTCCTTCAGTCAAGGATTTGTCAAATCCAGTCAATCTGCTTCAGATCTGACTGATTTCAATCAAATCCGCTGAGAATCCACTGATTTTGGATTTTGGATTTTCTCCTGTATTCATCAATTTATTAATTAAAATAATCAATAATTGATTTTTGGGGCTTTTTGACCTGAGTGATGGAAAATCACTCAAAATTAGGAAAAAGTGGGTCCATGGGTTTACATGGTGCTCTTAGCTTGAAAATGAGCACCTACATGACTGAAACTGATTATTTGGCCCACTTTTATTACAAAATCAATTTTTCCAATTAAACTATTAAAAAATAGCCTAAGTTTTGGAAAAATTAAATTTTAATAAAAAACACTAAAAAAACTATAAAATTTTAAAATTTTAAAAACCTAGGGGGACTTAGACATGTTAATATGACTTGACCATGATGTCTAGCATGCTTATACATTGACACATAGACTCTAATAACCTCAATAGGCCTAAATACCAAGCCGACCACCCCAACTTTGGAGGTATGGAGTGAAAAACTCAGAAATTATCAGTCGTTTATTCAACAACCAATAATAACCAAGGGAAAAAACACCCTGGGCTGATCGGATTGACAAATAAAGTCTAAGAGACCGATTATTTTACAGACACTATCATGCTAGAACATTTATTACAACTCCCCCATGGGGTATGAACATGTGATATAGTACAACAAGCACTTCCCAGAAGTACTTCCATAGGTCTTCTGAAGTCCGAACAAGTTAACCATGTCTGGTTCACCAGGCTCACTTGATAAAAAACCACTAAGTATAACTTAGGTGGTAAAACCACCTTGCTCCATTCCCCCTCCACAACGCCGACCTTCGACCAGCTCTGCGTGCAAGTTTAAATCCAACCCGATCATTACGAAAAAGGCCTCGGATGCGGGTGTGATTACCAACCATGTGGACTTGGGGGAGGTTGACGAGGCCTTCCCTACCCAAGCATAACCTCAATGACAATGCCAACATTGCGGGCCTTTATTGCTATGGGAGATGTGGATTCTTTCTAGTATGCCAAAGGGACCAGGCCATCTTGTCACAGTGCCATCGCCATTAAACGCCCTCCTGGAAGCCTTAATTCACACCAACGCCATTCAATTCAAGCGATATCGAATGTTGGGCTTCATTTGATGCATCCTATGCACTACATTGTTTCTCTCCACTGCTCCGGACCGTCATCCCAGCACCGTATTTTTCTATTCACCATCATCTAGCCATGCCGAGAAGACAAAGAGGAACCCCCCTATAGAGGATGAGGTCATAATGATTGGGATGACGACCACATACCTATCTCGACCCAAGTGAGTGGCAATGGACTTGATTTGGAAATTCTACAGGAAGTGTAGCAAATTTTCTCTAATTGGGAAGATGAACTGCCCAAGGCACTCAGCACAGCTGGAAGAATGGTGGAGCGCAGAAAAAACTACTGGGTATTTAATAACTTACTCACTTGGCTAGTCCTTAGATCTAACCCTCTAGTTCCTCCTCCACCACCGCCGGCTCCTTAGGCTATTGCACCACCTGCTCCTCAAGTTCTTGCACCACCAGCTCCTCCTAGTTCCTCTATTGCCCTAGCTGCCACCACTGCTTCGCCACCTCGCTCCATTCCCCCTCTGCAATGTCAATATTCGACTAGGTCTACGTGCAAGTTTATGTCCAACCCAGTCATTATGAAAAAGACCACTTCGCTTCCCACCAAAAAGCCACCTGTAGGAGGAAAGGAAGAAGAAAACAACTCTAGTGATGAAGAAATGGTGACGTCTAGTGGAAAATATGAGGCATCATCAGGCGAGCCTACTCAACTAGCATCTCAGGCCTACAGTTGCCCTATCATGGAGGAACCATGGCAGAAACCATGAACCAAGGCCGCCATGGATCCATGTCTATCTACCTGCATGCAACATGGTTTATGTTTATATTTCTTCTTAGCCACGTGTTGTTCAGCAAGAGAATGTCAGGTTTTTTGTTTACTGCACTGTTATATGGATGGATTGTTGTCTGTTTCCTCCAAGAACTAAGGTGGCTTTTGTTTATTCTTATTTGGATGACATGTTTTCCCTCTGGGAGGGAGGGTTTTGTGGACTTGTTTTCCCTCCTAGAGGGAGGGCCCAAGGAGGGCCCAATCTTATTCTGAAAGTCTATATCTGCTCCACCTGAGAAGGTTAGCCTGTAACCTTGTATGTACCACTATTTTCTTTTTTTAATAGATTAGCTCTCAACTTACAAAAAAAAAGATAAAATAATGTATACTATATATCAACAGTAAAGAATCATAACCGATATTTGAATCAACCATATACTCAGATATTTCAGATTTGATCTTATCACCGAAAGGACAAGTAAATCAAGGAAAACAGTTTATGTACCTTGATAGAGAGCCTTAGAGGGTTAAAGAAGAGGCATACTGACCTAGACCTCTTAGTCAACAAGCATAGTCATACCTAGTACAGTCATGCTTATAAAGGACACATAGTCATGCTAAGTAAGGATGCAGTCACATAGTGCAGAGACACACAATAATACTTTGCATAGTCATACTTGAAAAACCACATTCCACCCATAAAGCGAAACTCACTGTCACGCTTGGGAAGACCCCACAGTCCACACAAGAAAATAGGATCAAGATCACGCTCGGGAAGGACCCACAGTCCACCCAAGAAAACAAATCATGGTTATTCTGGAGAAGGACCCACAGTCCACCAAGAAATTAGATCATAGTCATGCTAGGGAAAGACCCACAGTCAACTCAAGAAAACAGATCACCATCATGCTAGTGAAGGACCCACAGTCCACCAATAAATAGATCACAGTCACGCTGGTGAACGACTCATAGTCCACCCATGAAAATAGATCACGGTCATGCTAGAGAAGAACCCATAGTCCACCAAGAAAATAGATCATGGTCACGCTGGGGAAAGACTCACAATCCACTCAAGAAAACATATCATGATCATACTGGTGAAGGACCCACATTCCACCAAGAAAGTTCCAAGAAAAAGATCACAGTCACACTAGTGAAGGACCCATGGTCCACCTAGAAACAAACTCACGGTCATGATGGTGCAAAGTGACCACATGGAAGGTGTAACAAGGAAAGTCCAGTCACGCAGGAAAAGTAAAGCATGCAGGTGGTGTAGAAAAAGATCACATGGAGCAATAACAATGATAACGCAGAGGGAGAGAGATCACTCACATTAGAGAATAAGACCACGAACTGGATCTGTCTCTCATATTAAATTAAAACTTTAATTTATAATCTAGATACTCTTTAAGATAGGGTGTCAAAACATTAATAAACATAACCTATGGACCAAGTGAGATAAAGGATCATGACTCAACCAAGGGGCCAGATCAAAACAAACCCCTACCAAGGTATATTTATTGTAGAAATAATAGATCAATACTATGAGCAATGATTCTAAGAAGAAGCACAAGAAATAGATATTGCTACTAAGAATTCTCACAAGCATACACAGGAAAAATAGAGAGAAGAAAAGAGACTGAATCACATGAATGAAGAGATGAATATTGGTGTGTATCCTTCCATTGAATAATTATGAATAATATTGTACATAAATAGTACATCCCTCATAGTAAAATCGAATTGTATGGAAACAACTCATAAAGCTCAAAAAGGCTGACTTACCAAAATATAGCAAACTCCCATAGGTGGCTAAAGCACTTACCAAATCTATCAAGGACCTCACGAGTTTAAAAAAGCATGAATGAGTTGTCAAGGAGATGGAAATAACATGCTAATCCTAGAAAATGGAGAAAAACTAATGGAGGATGGGATGGAAACAAAAGCTCCTAGATTCCTAGTTGACTAGCTTTTATCTTATCCATAGAAAAGCAGAAAAAGCAGAAAAAATAGAATCTACTGTAAAGTCCTGTATACTAATTCTGGATGGTCAAAAGGTGGTCAAGATCAACCCAGATTTGGAAATAAATCATTCCTAGGATATAGATGGCATGTATTAACTTTAAGGTGCAAGTGGATGCCAACTAATCAAGCTAGTGGGTGAATAATTAATCAAATAATGATTAATTATTTTATCCTAAGTTATGAGTGGGTTTAATATATTCCTACACCCCCCTATAATTCTAACTTTATGATGGTATGACAAAAAATATGGATGCATATAGGGCCCAACAACAAGGCTATGGTCACCCTTTAACAATTATTATGTCCAGAAAAGTGAGGAAAGAGGCAAAACCACATGGGGAAAATCCTCCCTCAATATAAGACAAGGCACAAAATTTTGAAATAATATGTCTTCAACATATCCTTATCTTCACTTGAATCAGTTGAGTGAACTGCTTCTAGATGGAATACTTGTTGAAGAAATCATGAGCTCCATGATCATGTGCTGGAGTGTAGAACCTGCAAGAAGGAAGAGGAGAGACTCCTTGTATCTCATCATTTGATGAAGTAGGAGAATTATCTAAATGCTTTTTTCTACTGTCAAACTCTTATCTGCAAAAATAATATGAAATGGAAAAGAGATTTTTGCATACTCCTTTCCAAACAGTACAATAATTAAGACAATTTATTTCACACCCAATTCCCTGAATAGCTACAAAATTGTGATGTGAATCACATGTCATTCTTCCAATCTGATGTAGAACCTGTATGGATTTGATATGAAGTTGAAAAAACTCTAATATATCAGAAATATTAACATATGTAATAGCAAGGACAAAGGGTTCAATGGCTCCATGAGGATATAGGGCTAGACTAGGAAATTTATGAGCAACTGAGGAAAACTGATAGGTGTACAAATCTGAATGATGGATGGGCATAAAATCTGAACCATAAGTTTTTAGGACAGATCCAAACATGTTTAATATCAGTCCATATATGAATAAGGACATGGATAACCAGCCACTTAAAGTTAGGAAAGACTTCAAACCATGTAAGATAAATATCACTGCATAAGAGACCAATGAGGAATCAACTAGTGAGCTTGGGATTTGTATAGTCTTTGGATTATTCAGAGGTATGGTAGATGGTATGGATGGTGGTATTATATTTGTATCAACCTGAAAATATGCTTCTAAATCAGAATCCAAAGGATCACATATAAGCATATCAATAGACTCATGGGAATACACTGGTAATGAATCTTCTATATGAAAAGAGGAAAGAATGAGATGTTCACAATATTCAAGAAGGCTTTGAGTATTGATGCCAAGAACAAAGGAGGATATGCTGAAGCACACGAGATCAAGTAAGGTAAGTGGTATGACACAAATAAGGCTTGATGTGGCTAAGAAAACATCCTATAAGTCACTGGGTTGCGCACCATCAATGAGAGAGGTATGCAAGAGGTGTAAAGAATCTGGCAGATAGATCT
The DNA here is from genome assembly GCA_001517045.1 of Pseudotsuga menziesii. Taxonomy (NCBI): domain Eukaryota; kingdom Viridiplantae; phylum Streptophyta; class Pinopsida; order Pinales; family Pinaceae; genus Pseudotsuga; species Pseudotsuga menziesii. The sequence continues at coordinate 373,856 of LPNX010809632.1, read as the reverse complement.
CAGAATCTAATATAGGAGATTGAGAGAATAATGAATGGGTTATAGGATCATAATCAATATCAGCAGCAGCTCCATATGTTACTTATTTTTCATCAATAGTATCACAAGAAGAAAAATCACCTTCAAGAGACACAGAAAAAGATGGCTCTTCAATATTTGCTTCTTCATTGAAGGAGGAAGCATTCGAATGAAAGAGGGCAGTAGCAACATGAACTGTATGAGAAAATTATTCATCATGATCAACTTCATCAGAGAATGTAGAGGCCAATAAATCTTGAGAGAGAGAACAAGAGGAGATGCTAGGTTTGCTCCATGCTTCATCTTCAATTTCCTGCAAACCAAAAGCTTTGTCCAAAATTTTCCAAAGCTCAAATGGAAATTCAGCAGAATCTATGAGGTGATATATATTTGGAGACATTCCCAAAAACATAATTCCATAATCTCTAATTTTAGTAGTGTATATATACTTTATGGATGGATAAAATTAGTCATTGGTGAAGAGTATCCTGCACCTATATAAATAATGTTTTCTTGCATTGCATTACCCTTTTCCTGTGCCTTGAGATAATTATATTCTCTTCTAGGGTCTCATGTGTTTGATTCTATGGTCTATGTTATATGTTCCTTGTGGTCATTGTTATATGTTTCCTGTGGTATCTGTTATATGTATTGTGTGTTCTCTGTTATTTGTATGCATGGTTGTTTGTCTATTTCATTTTCTAGTGAGCGCCTATTAGGAGGAAGAGAAGAGAACGTTCTAGTTGTTCAGCTGTAGAACTTACTACTTTAATGTTGCATATCCTTATCATGGAGGCACAACGGGATCACTTGATGAATTAACATTTATGCTTCCTTCAAATCCTTCTAACAGGTATTTTGTGACTCTTTTTTTAGATTTTATGTCTAGAGAAATATTTCTTTGCTTGCATCCACATCTGAGATAAATATGTGGTGCTTATAGGTCTTTTGTGGCTTTCGGAATTAAAAATTTTAGGTTTGTTCATCTCACCTATATTGATAGGGCGTATTTTCAATCTACGTATGATAGGGTTACATAATAAGTATTGGCACTTGCCTTTTTTCAATCTATGCATAACAAGGTTGCATAATAAATAATGATTAAATAATCACCTATATTGTGTTGCTATGGATTTCTAGGACTCTTTTTCAATCTATGCATGACATGGTTGCATAATAAATATTGTCATTTGCCTTTTCTCAATCTATGCATAACAGGATTGCATAATAAATAATTAATAAATAATCACCTATATTGTGTTACTATGGCTTTTTTTCAGTGTATGCATGATATGATTGCATAATAAATATTGTCACCTATACTATATTTCTAGGGATTTTCTTCATTCTATGAATGGAAGGGTTGCACAATTATAATGTCATATGTATTATATTTCTCTAAGTTTTTTTCAGTGCCGGTGTTGCTTCTTAAATAATGTCTAAAATATGAGGGTAAATTCTACTATACAGTTTAAAATTAAATAGTATAGGGAATCCTCTCGCCTTTTAAACATTATTCTATTATGCAGGGAATCCTCAGGTATTATAAATGCTACTCTACTATTTAAATTCTAGTCCTTCTGCTGCCTTTGCCTATTTAATGTCCTTTGATGCATAATGTTTGGTTGGTGTACTGCAATGACTTCTTTCTTTCTAATTTCTTCTACGTTCATTTGGTTTTCTATATTATATTGTTCAATTTACCTTTCGAGTTTATGTTTCTTGCCTTTAGTGTTTCTTGTTGATCAACTGCAATCTCAGACCTTTAGTTTTCAAGGCTTGCATGCAACAAAATGGTATAAAATAATTTGTAGGAAATGATTCTATTGCCTTGGACATGGATTATCAATTCACTTTCAACATATTAATATAGTTTAATAATATGTTGGAATTACTGCTGGGATCAATTATGAATATAGAATGGCTTCTTGTATCGATAGGTCGATGTTGGGTTGTTTTGTTATAGGGTAGTCCATGTTTGTTTAGTTTCAAGGTAGGGTGGACAAATGAATAATTGCAAATGACCTTTAATGATGATATCAACATTGCTATTTGTGGACATCAAATTTTTCTGAAAAATATTGGATCCTTTGTGAAAATTTTTGCATGTTAACATTTACTTACTGCATTCTCCTCCAGATTTATCTTTAGAGTCCAAAATATATATAAATATTAAGTAATTGTATTTATCCATATATAGGTTGTCGAATACTGTGGAATTCGGAGCTAGAGAGTCATTTTCTGTTGTCGAGATGGTTGATGGAAGGGCTGTAGCACAATAGGAGTGATGTAAGAGTAGGTAAATTTTCTTTGTAGTTTTTATTCAAATTGACTTTATAGAGGCTTTTCTTTCCTGGAATGATAATGTTAAGGATTTCATTGAGATGTTTATTTACCATTCATATGTTGTGTTTAATATGCTTCTAGTTGTTACATGCTCATTGAATTTCCTCAAATAATTATGTTGTGATAATTTTTAGCAGGTAGAGTTTCTGTTTTATTGATTTCTTGTTTTGTTCATGAAAACATAATTAAATTTATAATTATTAAAGATCTACCTTCTTACAGTTGTCACATTAAATGATGTTTGTAGCCCTTAGTTTGGAATGGCTCCAACTTACCATGTTATTGTTATTCGGAATCTTGGATCGTGGACTACTATAAGTTTATTTGATCGTTGTTCTCAATTTTATAATGTTTGTGACGTTCAAGTTTCATGGGTTGTACATTACTACATTATTCTTCAAAATAATTCATCCAAGCATCATTGAAAGTTAGTGGGTTCAATTCACTTTTTAAAGGAAAAAATTAAATATTGATGTGTGTTAATGTTTGAAAGTGGAAGGGCTCCAAGGTAATAGCTAATATAAGTTTATTAACTTCCAACAAATGACTATCAATAGGTCAACATGATTGCTCAGTACATAAATAGCAATCCATAATTGCATGTGATTGGTTATGGCCTTGCAAAGAACATTATAACAATATAGGTGTGAGTGAAAAAAAAACCTTAATATAAGGAAAAGTGCATTTAAATTCTTCAAGAATAAATATATGTTCATAAAGCAATAAAAAAGATAAAAATGCATCTTGAGGACCATCCTACAACAAGAATCTAGGCTTCCCTAATACATGCTTCATCTTCATTACTCTAGGAGACCGACTTTTCCAAGGGGTTGTTGATGTCTTTCTCCTTTTGGGAAAAGGTCAAATCTGAGGGGAATCCTTGTGGGAGCAAGGAGCATCCTCCTTTGTTTTGAATAGGTTGTTCTCCTCTTTAATATTTGAATGATAATATTTTATCAGCAAACACAACTTCATGGATGGGGTGGGTTGGTTTTGAAATAAAAATTCATTCATAGACCTAGTGGAAGTCAATCTTCAATAAATGGTCATCCTAGTCAGACTCCCTATCCCACTCCATGCTCTCCCATGATGAGATCATTGTACCTAAGATAAACCCTTGCACAAAACCTATTTTTTCCCTCTGAACAATATTACGAACCTGGAGAGCTAATTACTTGGCTAGGGTCTTATAGGCCACACTCCTAGAAATGTAATATGACTCCACCTTCCTATGGAGTCTCTCTAAGCATACTTGGGAATCAACTTAATCAGTGCTTGCTTAAATTCCCGAGGAGAAATATTTATATTCCAAGCAACAAAATCATACCCTACTATGTCCCACATCACCTTATAGAACTCACAAGGAAACCTATTCATACTCGTGCATTTACCATTTTACATTGAGCATAGGGTAGAAAATAGCTCTTCCTTCGAGAAGTCATTGTCTAACATGTACTCATTCCCAATAGAGACCTTATGAGGAATCACTTTATAGAAGTAATTTTTAATAATCATAATCGAGTCTTCCTAAGAACAAGGTGAAAACATATTCTCGAAATGAAGCCAAAAAGCAACTTTGATCTATGTGGGGTTCTCTTCAAGAGAATCATCATATATGTGTTAAATATGAGCCTTAAAGACCTACGAATGCTGTCAAATTTTGAAATGCTTGCTGTATTGGTGAATGGTCTGAGTATCTAATGGCTAATTTATCCATAATCGAGATGGTCATTTAGTGTCAAACCATCAACAATGGGAAAGTCACGATCTAGCTAGAGGGAAAAAATCCTAAACATTGTGTATTGACACAAGGATTTTATCCCATTAACACATGAGACCTCATGGATTAGATTATAGATATTTGAACATTTCAAGTATCTAGATAGCATGTATTACTTTAGCTTATAGTTATTTGAATATTTGAATAATTTATTATAGGGTTTACCACCTGCCTTATGTCTTCATTTTCACCATAATTTCAAGTCTTTTTCCTTTCCTATCCTTATTAAGCTCAACCTACCTATTACACCCATGTTTATCTCTTTAGACTGAATTCAAGGCTCTTCCACAAATAGTTTGGTTTCTAGAGCTACTTAATCTACAAGTAGCTCCCTCAAAGGCTCGAAGGTAAATATTAATTTGTTTCTAATATTTCCACTTGTCTACTAAAAGCTTAAAAAGGAAAGAAACTACTCTAGAGACCTCATTGTAGTACCTTATAATTTCAACATATTCTATGGAGTTAAGGGTTATATTTCAACATTGATGGCATCTGCTTGAAGGTTGTTTGGATAAACATTTCCTTGTGCTTTCCTTAAGCAATGGGATTCACATTGACATATTGTTAGATATTGAAATAATTTGGAATAACCAAGTCTAGGCATGATGAAATCTTATGCTCTTCACTAATTTTGTGCACAATGAAAAAGAGCTCCATTTGTTGCATCCAATGATTATGATGACAACAACCTCACCATTGTAGGGATTGATGTCTACTTATGCTTATACTTTGAAAGGAAGTATAGAAGAAGAACTACTTTGAGATATCTATCCTCTAGTTCTTCAATGATCTTTGAATCCTTAGGGAAGATGTAATGCTCCTTGAAGATCCCAAAATTACTCTCAAGTCTCAAGAGATTACCTTAAGAGTGTCATAGACTTGAAGCTGTTAAGGGCTTGCACCTCCATCTTACAAAACTAACCTGAAATACCATTCTCTTTATTTCCTTCCACTGTTGGGGATTGGAATTGCTTCCTCCACTTGCTTGTTCCAATATCAGGGTTAAATGGCTACAATTCTCTACCCTCTTGATATGTTTTCAATTTGTGAGCATCAATTATGAATAATTCTACATTCACTCCAATGGATAACTTAGTGTGACTATAAACCTCCCTAGATAGTCCAGCAGATGGTTCTTCAGAAGAAATATTGCTTCTAAATTCACTAATTGATTACCCTCATTATTCAGTGGTTGTGAATATTTGTATGTGCTCCTTTGTGTAGTCTATTTTTATGCTGTAGATAAACTAGGGGAGGGTTTTCTTTCATTCTCAAATTGCAGGTTTAGGAAAGAAGAGATACCAAGGTCAATGAAAAATAGGAACAATAAAGCAAAAAATCACAATTTTGAATTTTACCTTGGAGAAACCCTTACAGGAAAAACTCTAGCACTAAATTTAGAAAAGTGCCTCAGTCTTCACTTATTCACTATCTACAGTATAAATTACAAAGAGGTATACTATGAAGCAAACATTTATTAGAGTCTAGCTTCTGAATTGTTGCAATGGTATGTTTTCTTTTGCTTTTCTCTATTGTCACCACTTTCTCTCCTTTCCTTTCATCAATATCTTCGAATATCCAGAAGTTCTTGAGAATTCAATCATTAGAACCCTAGAATACTTTCACATGGCCTTTTTAACTATTCTACCATGGTAGTTTCTCTTTAATTTTTAAAGTGTACGAATATCTACGTCTGAGGAGCGATTTGCAATAGATCTATGGTCATAAGAGGGTTATGCAAAAGTAGGAATGCGAAAGAAGAAATAAGAATCTGATCAAGGGATCAATGGCTGTGATTTAATCTGCAAGGATATCAACCGTGGAGAACGATTTCAGCAAAAAGAAAAGGGAAGATCCAAAAATCTGCATTAGATCATAGATCAACAGTTAGGGATGAACCCGCAAAATAAATCAACGGTTCATAAGAAAAGTGGAAGATCAAGGTCTAGGATAATATGGGTTTCCACAAACAAAAGTACGAAGACGGAAAGTGGAAGGTGAAAAGAGGAAGGCGAAGAATCATGAAAAGAGTGTCCGAAATGTCACAATTCCACATTCTGTGTCCCGTGATCCGAAAGATCGATGGTCAGAAAGGCTTCCGTAAAAGATCGATGGTGCAGAAAGGTTAGCGCAGAATGAAATTAAAGTGTGACATTAACTTTCATTCCAAGAAACATATTAAAATCCTTTTTGTGTGATGATTGGAGCTTGGACAACTTCATTCTAGCCCCATCTCATCCTAGCCATAGTTGTACGACCATCGTAGAAACACCATGATAGACAAACTAGAAGTCAATACATCTCTCCAAACTTAAAAAAATTCTTCAGCTTGCACAAAGAGTTTCATAAGATTTTCCATATCTCATTGGAAATATATTTTTGTCATCTAAAATGGGAAGTTTGTGGTTTTTCATTTACTTGCCTGGTTTATGAGATACGCTTATTTGAAGTAGCATATTTTTGTACACAATGCGGCCTCACATACGTCACAAGTTCTATGGAATCCACAGAACATATCAGAGACTATATCATATCTCATTTGAAAGGTATTTCTATAAGCTAAAATGGGTATTTTATGGTTTTTCATTTACATTATTGGTTTCATAGATATCATCAATTAAAGTAACATATGTCTGCAAAAATAGAGCACGCACATCCCATGAGCTTCAACAAACATTTTCTCATTCCTTGGGAGACCATAAATCGAGTATGTTATATGAATGGAAATGTTTCTTTGATATCACAAATGGGCATTTAATGGAATTCAATTGCATCACCTACAGTAGAAGCTATGTATGGATTTGCAACGAAACATCAAGTGCACCAAAGGCCATGAATTTTTCAAATTTCTAGACTATTATTAAATTCTATTGTAATAGTAGTTATGGATCAACCACGCAAAAACCACGATTATGGGTCTACCATTAAAAACCCACATTTATGTATTGGAGTCATGGTTAGGGGTTAGCGATACAAAACCTGCAATTATGGGTCAACCACACAAAACCCATGGTTATGGTTATTCTTATGGGTCACCCACACAAACCCCTTCTCTTCATTGAAAACTAACACATTGTAATCATGTGTCTTTTTTTAGCATGAAATGATGGGGACCATGATTTTCTAAGGGAGAGGAATGATCCGAAATTTAGGGGACATATGGTATGGATTCAAATATATAAGTCATAAAATAATTAAATGGAAATCCCACCCTCTTCCATTCACCATAAAATCATTAAATTGAGAGGCCACCCTCTCCATCCATGGTTTTGGAATCTTTCAAACAATTCTAGAAGTCCACTGTTTAGAATACACCCATCCATGGTATTTGGTAGTCCATTGTCTTGGCCTGTGAAATGGCCCTAACGAACATTTTAATAATGTTATAGAAAGTCTCTATGCCTTCTCAATAAAGCATGCAATGATTTTTGGCATCCTACATTGGGTCATATTATTTTGCGTTAATCATTTTGAGTTATTCTTGGTTAATCTATTTTAAGTTATTGTTCTAAGAGGCGAGGAACTATGAGCCTCACCTCCAATATCATTTTTGGATCAAATGATAGAAAATTTGCAAGTTTAATCACCTCCTCTCTTGACATCCAAGCATCTCGAGTCTCATCCCCAGGATTTGGATCATTGATCTTCTTCTAGTCCCATAATTTCCTCTAGTGTACACGTCAACAATTCATTATCTACCATGTTTGTGGAAAGTAAAATCCATCGAAACCATTGATTATTTTCTATAAATAAATCTGAATGGAATCTATTTTGAGAGCCTCTTGCATGTTGTTCCATATTCCATAGTACTACATGAATGCATTGATGTCAATCAATGCACTATACATTGCATACTTTTGTGAGTGTTTGTTCCAAAATTTTATTAAATGCTGCCATTGTACCATTTTCATAGGGATGGTATGAGGTACTCCTATAGTGGTGTATCATGAACTATTCAGTGAACCCAAGGTTGGTGAAATTCAAGAAATGGGTTCCTTGTTCGATCATTAACACCTTTGAGAACTATCCAAACCTAGTGATGATATGGTCAAAAATGAATTTTGTGGTGATATCTAATGTACAATCCTACACGGGTATATCTTCTCACCATCTTGTCAGGTAATACACTACAATAATAATGTACTAAGAACTAGTCATACACGTTGATGGCATGATGGGCCCACAAAATCAATTGCATATTTTTGGGACGAATCGAATGCAATGATGAGAAAGAGAGCCATCTCATCCGTACGTGATGACATTATGATTAGATAGAAACCATAACATTGTTTGAAATAGTGATTAGATAACTAGAATAGAAAAGGACACCACAACCTTGTGCATAACACCTTAAGCATCATATCCTTCCCTGCATAGTGTCCTCTTACAATCCTTTCATGTCCTTCGCTTAAGAGAATATGTATTTCTTATTATAGATTGCACCTCTAAGTTCTTTGGTACCCGTATGTGTGACTAGATCACTCTAAGTCATGATCCACGTAAGGCATGAATCATGATGAATTCTTTGTATAGTCAAGATGGCCATTGCATTCTCTGATCTCATTGTTAATGAATCTATCACTCTAAGTCATTTTATTTTTTATACGGTCTAACTTCAAATGAATTCTTCCTAGGTCAAACTAATCATTTCTCTTGTTCTTGTTTTTATCTTATATAAGATACCTATGTTCGAAATCGCATCCCATAAACTGCAACTATGGGATCAGTCCTTGAAAAATGTGTGTCTTTCGTTTCTTCCATTGGCTGAAATTTCTCAATTATCTCTGAAATCTAATTGATATATAGCTCTAGGCCACTTAATCTACTTTGAAACTCTATTTGTAAAAATGAATTTTCTTTTCCTATTATTTTTCCCTTTATTTTTTTTACTAATTTTCTATGTTAAACATTAATCTTGGTGGCAATTTCATTCTCTCCTTATTAATTGTAGCATGGTTGTTCATTTAAATTTTCAAGCTACATTTTGGTGACTCCATTGAAATCTTCCCATGAACCATTATTTTCTCTTTTATCAATTTCATACCTTCATATTTAGTCTTATAAGTCATCTTCATGGATACTACATTAATCAATATGACTTATTCATGAATCAATATAGTCACTTCCTTCTTTGATATATTTAGTATTGGATTCATAACTTTTGATCGTTGTCTTGAGTAAGGCACGACACTTGATGAATTTTGACATATCTACCTAATCTTTGCTCCCTACTTCAATTTTATCTCTTATAATACACATTATTGCTATCGAATCTCATAGATTGTAGTTTTAGAGTCTATCTCTAAACATCGTTTGTTTCTAGTATCTTTCCTTCATAAAAAATTCTTGACATTTTCCAAAACGTCTTTTTACTTCAATAGTTCTACACTCTAGCCTTCACCTCTTCATTTTCCCCATCTTCTCATGCATTTTTTTTCTCTTATTTGTCATCTAATCATCCATGTTCAAAGAAAATTGTTTGTATATTTCTTTTAAAAGACAATATTTTTGGCGTTGAGATTATCATTCTTTGTATACATCAGTACGATCCCACATTTAAAAACTCTTATAGTGGACTATATTTAGGTTTAAATTTTTACATATCATAAATATGGTGGATATTTATATAAGTATTTTCATTATACAGGATATCAAGACATTGATTGTTTTTCAAAAACTTATCGTAGAGTGTGTAGATCCATTGGAAAAAAGTAAAACTTTTAGGAAACTTGTGGTAACTCTCTGTATCCTATAAGCATCCTATAAAAGAAACAATACAATAGAAAACCAATGATTAGTTTGATTTAGGGAAAATTTATATTGATTTAGAACCTACCATGACAACTACCTAGTGTTAGGTATTTATTTGATAAATAGATAAAAAATAAAGTGACTAGCACGATCCATGAAAAAACTCATCTCAACTCATGCACTACCCATAAAGACGACCTATAAAGAATCAATCACTAAAAATGGGACCATAAAGAAATATACCAAATGGAGAAAATAAAAATATGGTTCCATGGGATCTCTATAATGGATTCATTGGAATGTAGCTTGACAATTAGAGTTAGACACAATGATACCATTAAGAATAAGAAAATAGAGTTGCCACTCAACTTTATAGCACAACTAATAAATCTTGAAAAACATAAAAACGAATAATAGATGAACCAAATGCACCACATTAATTGAAGTTCTATACTAGATTAAGTGATTTAAGTATATATATTAATTAGTGTTTTGAAGAAGATCAAGAATTTTTACAGAATAGAATGGAGATCAAACACAGGCATTGTTCAAATACACACCCCATAGTTACAATCTACAATGATTACGAATATAGGTATTCTATATAAGGAGAAAAAAATGGGAGCAATGACTAGTTCGATCTAAGAAAAATGATCACAAATCAATCCCTACCCAATACAATTACTTAAACAAAACAATCATTGGCAATATATAGTCGAAATATGGAAATTTATTGTGTAGATTAGAATTAAATGATTCAACTCCCTTATGTGCAAGATACAAGCATAATCAACAGTAGATAAATAGAATCCAATTAGAGTTAATATACAACATATCTATGGATTTAATAGATTCTACAACATTAACATATAAAGTATAAACATGAAACCAACGCAGGGAAAACAAGAGTGGAGATGTTGTTCCTCCCAACCAACTCCCAGAGAAGCCAAGTTACTTGCTCCAGAACTCCTGATCCTATTAGCTAAACCACAAGGGAAAAACCTCAATGCATCACCTCTTGCATTTCACAGATGTTTAATCCTCGTCCAATGATAGCCTCATGTTTCTTATGGACATACTAATTTATAGTATTTTGCCTAGGACTTGGTCATTTTTTATCCTCCTGCTTTTTAGCACTCAACTCAGAGTTGTGACCTTATTTTTGGGAATGATGCCTCCTACATCCTAAGTTCTCACTCAGTGGTTTTTTCCACTTGCCTTTTTCCTCTTGTGGGTGAGCAAACACTCTTCAACAATTATATCCACTTGTTGTAATATTACAGATCACATAGTGTTACCAATAATACACATAGAAACATATCAACATAAAATACACAAGAAACCAAAATAAATACGGGAGTAACAGATTATATTATAACATTACATGAGGGTCCATATGTCACATGCCCCAATTTTTGCAAAAACCAATATTATCTTATTTGATTTTATTTGAGGACAATATGTTAAATTTTATGCTAAGTTGTAATTGATGACTCAGCAGAGTCAAGGATATTTAATGTAATACTGAATATTTTAATTATCAATAAATAAAGGTAGAGACAATAGCTTAGGAGAGCTGTTAAAAGAGTGTTTACTGGTCAAATTGGTGGAGGAGACTCGACAGAGAGCAAACATACATGTGGCAACATTCTCAAACCACTTCCAACTGTTGCAGGTGGCAACCTCCCTACGTTTGGGGTTATGATCCCCCAAGAAAGTGGGATCAGATCAGGTGGCTCAATTAATGATAACTGACTCAAAAGACCTAGGCAATCTTTATAAAAATACCCATTGGAGAGAGCTCAGGCTGCTCATTCTAGAGAAGTGATCATTCAGGTGAATGTACTTCAGAGAAATTCAATGGAAGTGAATTGTGGAAAGAGTTTGAGGGGATAACTACTAAGTGATCTAATGCAGCTCTTCAACTGAAGGATCTTACTGGTGAGTGCAGAGTGTTTACTGAGTCATTGGACTAGTCTATGGTTTGCATGCTCCACCAATTCTCAGCCAAGAGGACCAGGAACAGACTCGGGGGTCCTGAGGAAGCGTTGTTTGAGCGCTCTCTAGGAGTTGGTAGGGAGGAACGGCCTCCTAACGCTGTTGTTGTCTATTCTAATCAGGTTCTACATTTTTTTGTTTTACTGTGTTAGATAGTTAAATCTGAATCTGATTGTTAAATGAATGTTAAATATTTAGTTGTAAAATGTTAGAGTTAGAAATCTTTTAGATTATTGAAGAAGTAAATCTGAAATAGATGGAAAATAATTCTAGTCTGTGTTTTTCCACACTTGGAAGGACCAGGTCGTACTCTAGCATAGATAGAGTATTTAAAGTAGATGAGAAAATGTTAAGAGATGGAGTAGAGTAGATGTGGTTCTGCATTTCATAATCGCAGAGTAATTTATTTCAGTATGTAGGTATTATTAAAAAGAACAATAATCTAGTTATCTATGTTTATTTTTTTACAAGCTTATTTAGGTAAATATACTGGAAAAGAAATAGCAGTAATCTAGTACAGATAGAAGGATTATTATGTTAAGAAAATACCCTAGTAGATAAGATGTTGTGTTTACATACAATAAATTATTTTATTTTATATTCAAGTTAAAATATGCTGGAGGTTAAACTGTGTTATGTTATAAATATATTCCTTTGTGTTTATTTTATAATTATTTGCAAATGCAGCAGAAGAAACACAATCAAGCTACTTTATTGCATTCAGTTAAATAAATAAATAAACTACAAATACTTAGTTTATTTGCTAATATTATCAGTTAAACTAAGTTTAACAAATACCATAAAACAAGTAGAGATAAATTGCGGTGTTTAAAATATAAAGAACAAACTAAACTAAATTACCGAATCTAGGTTTTTACTTTTCAAAAAACTCTGAGTAATTTCAACTTGGTAGCTTAAGTAAATAAAACAAAATAATATGATAATAACTAGTATATAAATAAATATCTATCTAAGTACAAAACTATTTTATATTTAGTAAATAGGTTATACGTGTAAAGGTATTCTACAGGGTCAAAACCCTAAACTAAAATTATTATTACAATTAAAAATCATTAAGCTAAAATCCATTATTTTGGATCATTACATCAATAAGCAGTTAAATTATTAAAGACTTGTTACATTCCTTATAACATATAAATAAACAGATATAATTTAAGAAATCTTAATATACACTGGTAATAATATTAACTTAAAACAATATTTTTTTACCTATTTAAATAAATTAAACGAATTATTTAAACAAGGGTTGTATCCAAGAAAACACTAGCTCGTATTCCTGAGCAAACAAGCACAATTTATAAATTACATCATGACTGAGTGATAGTCCTAAATTATTAACAATAATCTATTACAACAATATATTAAATAGTAAATTCTTTATTCACAGTCAAATAGGGTAAAACCCTAAGTACACAGAGTCACAAAAATAGCATTACTGCAAGCGAGTCCGAGCTCAAAGGAAATCTTTAAAAAAATAAAATTGTATTGCATTGACATGCCATAAGGCTAGACATTTATACCAAATACAACACCCATCTCATGGCCGGGACTAACCATCAACGAAGTGAGGGTTGTAAACAGAATAGAACCCAATAATCTTTAAAAGGAAACTGCATAGCTAAAGATGAAGTTGAACAAGCTTCCAAGATTAGGGTTTCCATCGACAACCCTATTACAAGCAAGACAAGAACCCAAATGATGAATGCAGGGATTACCAAATTAGAGCCATGACATTTGAAGACAGCCAGCTTTGTCCTCTTCACGATTTGAAAGTGGAGTCTCAAGTTCCTGCAAAGTAAACAGAGTATTGCGTTAAATTTCAAAAAATAAAAACTCTTCTATAAAAATAAACCTAACTGCAAACCATTATTACTGTGAGCTTTCTATTCTGGATTGAAAACTAAATATTACCTTAATAATAAGAACGAACAGTCTAGCAGTGGAACTGTCACCAACAGCAAGTGTGCACACAAATCTCCAAACCCTACGACAACGAAGGAGCACAACCAACAACAGCAAAGCCATAACTTCGCACAAGCAGTGATAGGCCATGAAAAAGGCAAGATGGAGTACAGGCATGCCGCAAGCCAAGTGAAAATGAAAACAACAAACTCTTGCAAAGTAAAAACCCACAATTACAAAGAAATGACAACAAGACCAAGCACCGGAGGCTACATCAACATTAAACTCAAGCATTGGAGAAAGGTAGAACAAAGAGAACACTCACAGCCACCATGAGACCTTGTAGAACAGCTTGAAGGCCAGTGTGAACATCAGAGGGAAATTACAGAGCGTTTAGGGTTACAAGAGTTATAAACTACCAATACTTGGCCAGGAGGTGACCACGTGCCCTCAAGAAAATCAAACCATGCGTGGGTCGACTCAATAGTTCACCTGCGCTCCAATAATTCCAATTATTTACACAATGATTTAATATCAAACTTGGCATAAACTTTGATATATGCTCATATACATCCCATCGCTAATCATAATAAATTATATTGTAATGTTGATAGCACAAATTGAGCATTTGTTAAACCATATTTTATCAACGTTGACCTTAGCAAAGTGTAGTAACCATTTGATATATGGAAAAGTCCAAGTTGAATTGTTTAAAACCTTCGAACTAACTATAGATTTCTATGTTTATAAACATTGTGGTTTATGCATGTTTATAACCCTTTTAAAATCAACAATTCAAATGGTAATAAAACTATAAAGTTGGATAGCATAGTAAAAGAATATATTCATAAATTCTTTTACAAAGTTCAAATTTGGTTTATACTTACATAGACACTAGTTGCTTCTCAACTAGTTAATTGCTAGTAATTTACCATGATTATTTATGGGTAAAATAATATTGTCTTTATACAAGATAACTGAAACTTAGCATAGGATAAATGTTGATCATCATAGAAATATCTACCTTGAAAGTCGTTATAGATAGTAACTTAATGTAAGAAAGGCATTATAGTAATAATGAAAATTATATGGAATAATCCTACTCAAGTCCATAATCATTGGAACAACATGGATTGACTTAGACTTAAGAAGTAAAGCCAAATAGTTTTCCATGTGAAACGATGCAGTTGTTTTTACGCTAATCAAACTTATAATATCAAGAAGTTTTACACGCTGTAAGTTTTCCTACAGAATGTAAATATCAATCAGCTTGGTATTCAAGTAAATAATACGATAATGTAAATGATACAATAGTACATGTAGTACGACATTGATGAGGAAGTTAATAACTTGTTAGTGAGCAATTGAATTATACATATAAGTAATAGGTTGATACTTACTATACTAGTAGGTTAAAAAGGAAATCGAATTTTATATTCTATTGAGAATCTTACTATCAATATTGATCGAAGCTCTTCCATGTATAAAAACAAATAGTACAATAAGTATAACATTGCAAGATATGCATATCAAAGTAGAAGTTACTATGCAACATAGATTATAAGTTTAGAGCCACAGTAAGTATCTTTACTGCCACTAAGTTCGATAAAGAAAGGAACTCATTTATTTGAACTTGGCTTACAAGAAAAAATGGAGAAAACAAACTACTTTACCTCATGGAAGTTTCTTGGAATTTATTAGCTTATCTACTAAGCATTTTTAATTGCAAATAGAAACACTTCTTGATACTTTATGAATTTAAGACGTTTACTTGTTCGACCATACCTGTAAACCTGTAAAAACCAGTGATCTTTCTGCGTTAGCATAAATCCTAAGTAAGCCCAAGATTCAAAGTTAGATTCCACCTACTTGCCATAAATAAGACTCATCAGTAAACTAAATTAAAACAATATGCAAGTAAACCTTATATATGTTACGAAAAAGAAACTGCTTAATTAATGTAATTTGAAAATATGTAATACTAATCGTTGAACGGTTTCTTTTTCCGCTAACCTTTAGCTATTAGTAAACCGCATTATCAACATTTTATGTTATCTCAAAATTTTAAATTTTTTTGAAAATTTTGGGTTTTGACATGTGGTATCAGAGCATAGGTTCAAACACCAGGCCTTGATGAAGCCCAACTAACTTTTACGAAACAGTGATTTTGAATTATTATGCTGATATATATATTTTTTTCTTTTAAATGTATTTCAACAGAGAAATTTTTTCTGAAGTTTAACAAACAGTTATGGAAAGGGTGGAGAAATATGCAGAAGAGGAATCTACATTTACTGAACCAGAAAAATTACCAAGAGACCCTATACAAGAATATTTAACCACCAATTCCTCAAAACTGTTACAAACAGTAAAAGACCTAAAATTGGAAATGGAGTCTATAAAATGAGAGAATGAAAGGATTCTGAGGGCTCAAGAGGAGCTGAATCAGATCCTAACAGAAAGGTTTCAAATTGAGGGTAGGGGTAAAAGAACTGAATCGGAAGTTACAAGTCATCAACATAAATTTAAAAAGATGAAATATACTGAAAATGAAAGCAGTTCATCTACAGAGGTGTTTGGTGAACAACGCAATTTACATTCTACTAGTGATAGTAGTGATGACAATCATTATACTAAAAAGAGGAAATACAAAACATATGAGGAAATTTTTGAGGAATTAAAAAAGATAAAAACACCAACATTTAATGGAGACATTGAGAAGGGGGAGGAAGCAAAATCTTGGTTATCTAGGATGAAGAAGTACTTCCAGATATATAACTATTCTAACCAATTAAATGCTAGAATGGCTATCTACAATCTCTTAGGAAATGATGAAATTTGGTGGCAGGACTTGAAGAGAGTTAAGAAAATAAAAGAGAAGAATGTAAATTAGAGTACCTTCAAGAGGTACTTTAAAAATAAATTTCTGTCTGAGCAATATTATGAAGAGAGAGAAAAAGAATTTTATCAGCTTAAATTTGGATCAATGACAATGAAAGATCTAAACAGCAAGTTTTTAAGTTTACTTAGGTATATGCCATACCTAGTAGATGAGAAACCAAAGGTACAATGATTCCTCAGTTGTCTACCTTACCATATTAAGGACAGTATTGAGTATGACAATCCAAAGACTTTGGAAGAATCCATGAGAAAAGCCAACTTCTGTTATGAACATAATCGGAAGAAGGAAAGCATGGCCAACTGGAAGGCCAAGAAAAATAATAACCAGTATGATCAAAAGAAGAAAGAGTTTATGCCCAACAAAAATTATAAGAACAATAAGGCCAGAAATTTTCCTAACAAGAATTTCCAAGGAAATAAGAATAATTCACTAAGCAATCAGAATAATTCCAAGGGTAAAGAATTTTTTAAAAACCATGGTAATTATACCAAGAACTTTGAACACAAAGATTCACCTATAAAGTGCTGGGATTGTAATGGCCCACACTATGCTTCAGCCTGTCCTAATCGAAAAAAAACTATCAATAATATTCATACTATACAGGAGGAGATGACTGTCGAAGAATTAGCGAGGACTATGCCCAGAATCAATGCAGCCTTGGAGAATCGATAGGCAGAATATCAAACTTCCATGGTGGAAATAGAAGGTATGATAAACCAAACCCCTGTAACTATTTTAATTGATCCAGGATCTAATCTCAGTTATATTCCACCTAAAATGGTAGAAAAATGTAAGTTACTTATTGAAAATTTTGAAAATTCTTGGTTAGTTCAGTTAGCCACTGGTGCTGAAAGAAAGGTAACTTGTTTTGTAAAATAATGTACAGTAGTTATCGATCATTTCGAAACTGTTGTGAAGCTTAATGCATTACCTCTTGGTTCTTATGATTTACTCATCGGTATGGATTGGTTAGAACAACATAGGGTAATTTTAAACTATTATGATAAAACCTTTACATGTATAAACAGTGATGGAAAACCCATAAGTGTAAAAGGAATCCCTAGAAAAACCACTATAAGGCAGATTTCTGCTCTACAACTTAAGAGGGCTGTTAGGAAGGGTTGTAAAGCTTCTGCAGTAACAATAACTAATGAGGATAATTTAAATAAAACAGATAAATTAAAATTGGAAGACATACTAGTTTTAAGAGAGTATGCTGATGTATTTTCAGAATAAATTCGAGGACTACTTCCGAAAAGGAAATCAGATTTTACCGTTGAGCTGGTACCTAGTGCAGTACCTAGCTCAAACGCCCCTTGTCGAATGAATATTCTTGAATTTAATGAATTAAAGTCACAATTAAAATAATTAATTGATAAAAAGTATATTAGACCTAGTGTGTCTCCCTGGGGGGCACTTATCATCTTCGTTAAGAAAAATGATGAAACCATGCGACTTTGCATAGATTACTGTCACTTGAATAAGATGACCATTAAAAATCGATACTCATTGCCCCGCATAGATGATCTGTTCGATCAACTACGTGGAGCCACGGTGTTTTCGAAAATAGATTTAAGGTCTAGATATCATCAAGTTAGGATTAAAGATGAAGACATCTTTAAAACAATTTTTAGAGCTCGATATGGCCATTACGAGTTTGTCGTCATGCCATTCGGGCTTACTAATTCCCTAGCTATTTTTCTGTGTTACTGAACAACATTATGCATAATTATCTAGATAAGTTTGTAGTCATGTTCATCAACGATATATTAATATATTCAAAAACTGAAAAAGAACATAACATTTAAAACGTGTTTTGCAAGAGTTAAGAGACCATCAACTCTTTGCAAAGTTTAGTAAATGCGACTTCTTCAAGGATAAGATTCAGTACTTAGGTCAAGTGGTGACCAAGGAAGGGATTTTAGTAGATCCCAAAAAGATAAAGGCGATCAAAGATTGGCCAGTTCTTAAAGATGTAACTGATGTTCGATCTTTCATGGTAATTACCGGTTACTACCGGAGGTTCATTGAAGGTTTTTCGAGGATCGCGAATCCGATAACTTCTTTGCAGAAGAAAGGAAAGAATTTTGATTGGAACCAGAAATGCGAGAAAAGATTTAAAAATTTAAAAACTTTATTAACTAGAGCACCTATTTTAAAAATAGCTAACCCAAATGAAGAATTTGTAGTGTGCATTGACACCTGCAATGATGGATTAGGCGGTGTTTTGACTCAAGAGGAGCATGTTATTGCCTATGAGTCTAGAAAATTAAAAATTCATGAAAAAAATTATACAACTTATGATCTGGAATTAGCAGCTATTATACATGCTCTAAAGATGTGGTGACATCACCTAATTGAAAGAAAATTTATTTTAATGACTGATAATAAAAGATTAAAGTATTTGTTAGATCAGCCTAATCTAAATGCTAAACAAGCTAGGTGGCTATCTTTTCTGAGTGAGTATGATTTTGAAATTCAGCACATTAAAGGTAAAAAAAATAAAGTTGCTGATGCATTAAGTAGGAATGCAAGGCTGAATTTTGCAGCAATTATCAACACTTATATGACAGATTTGGATGAACAGCTTAAAGCAAGAATAGAACAAGATGAAATTTACCAAAATTTACAAGATAAAACTAAAAACAATTCAACAGAAAGCTTAAGTAAAGGGTATAGTTTGAATGCAAAAGAATTTTTACTGTATAAAGATAGAATGTATTTACCTAAAGTTAAGCTGTTAATTTTGGATGAAATCCATAAAACGCCATACTCAGGTCATCCAGGCTATCAAAAGACTATAACTATGTTAAGAAAAGAATATTTTTGGCCAAATATGAAGACTGAATTAGCAGAGTACATCGCTGGGTGTTTTGAATGTCAGCAGGTGAAAACTGAACATCAACACCCAACTAGATTACTTCAGCCATTACCCATTCCAAGCTAGAAATGGGAGATAATTAGTCTCGATTTTTTACTAGAATGCCTAGAAATCAGAATCTGAATGATTCTATCATGGTATTAGTCGATAAGTTAAGTAAAACAGCTCACTTTATACCTATTAAAACTACTTATAAAGCTGCAAACATAGTTGATATCGTTTTAAAACAGATTTTTTGACTACATGGAATACCGAAAGTCATAATCTCAGATAGAGATCCTAAATTTACAGGTAACTTTTGGAAATCCATATTTAAATGATTAAACACTACATTAAATTTTAGTACTCCATTCCATCCTCAAACAGATGGACAAACTGAAAGAGTAAACCAAGTACTGGAAGATTTATTAAGAATGTATGTGAAAGACCAGCCAGGTAAATAGGAAGATTATTTGCATCTGGTAGAATTTGCTTATAATAATAATTATCATGCATCAGCCAGATTTAATCCTTTCGAAATTTTGTATGGAAGAAAATGTAATAATCCTATCTCTTGGACTAATCCGGTGGATAGATTAGTATTAGGTCCTGAACTATTAAAGGAAATGGAAGAAATTGTAAAACAGGTGCAAGGTAATATGAAAGTTGCGCAGGATCGACAGAAACGTCAAGTAGACCTTAAAATAACTCTAAAAGAGTTTCAGGTAGGTGAACATGTGTTCATCAAGGTGAGGCCCAAAAAAAACTCTCTGAGATTCGGGAGTTGTGAAATACTAGCACCTCAATACTGTGGTCCATTTGAAATACTGTCCAAGATTGGACAAGTAGCTTATCAATTAGAATTACCACCAAATTTAAGAGTACATAATGTTTTTCTCATTTCTGTATTAAACAAAATATGTTCATAACGGTACTCATGTTGTTAACTGGAATGATGTACAGGTGGAACCAAAAGGAGATTTTCTAGTGGAACCAGACTGTATCCTCAGATAGAGGGAGATCACACTTCGGAACTACACCATTGGACAGGTGAAGGTGCAATGGAAGCACCTTAGTCTAGAGGAAGCCACATGGGAACTGAAAAGTAATATGCAAGATGCATGTCCAATTCTATTCCAGGGGAATTCTGAGGATGATATTATGTTCTAAGGGGGGTGTGTATGTCACATGCCCCATTTCTTGCAAAAAACAATATTATCTTATTTGATTTTATTTGAGGACGATATGTTAAATTTTATGCTAAGTTGTAATTGATGACTCAGTAGAGTCAAAGATATTTAATGTAATTCTGAATATTTTAATTATCAATAAATAAAGGTGGAGACAACAGCTTACAGCTTAGGAGAGATGTTAAAAGAGTGTTTAATGGTCAAATTGGTGGAGGAGACTAGGTGGAGAGAAAACAGACATGTGGCAGCATCCTCAAACCACTTCCAACTATTGCAGGTGGCAACCTCCCTACATTTGGGGTCATGATCCCCCAAGAAAGTGGAATTAGAGCAGGTGGCTCAATTAATGATAACTGACCCAAAAGATCTAGGCAATCTTTATAAAAATACCCATTGAAGAGAGCTCAGGCTGCTCATTCTAGAGAAGTGATCATTCAGGTGAATATACTTCAGAGAAATTCAATGGAAGGGAATTGTGGAAAGATTTTGAGGGGATAACTACTAAGTGATCTACTGTAGCTTTTCAGCTGAAAGATGTTACTGCTGAGTGCAGAGTGTTTATTGAGTCATTGGACTAGTCTATTGTTTGCATGCTCCACCAATTCTCAGCCAAGAAGACCAGGAACAGGCTCAAGGGTCCTGAGGAAGCGTTGTTTGAGCACTCTCCAGGAGTTGACAGGGAGGAACGACCTCCTAACGTTGTTTTTATCTATCCTAATTAGGTTCTACATTTTTCTGTTTTACTGTATTAGATAGTTAAATCTGAATCTGACTGTTAAATGAATGTTAAATATTTAGTTGTAAAATGTTAGAGTTAGAAATATCCTATATTATTGAAGAAGTAAATCTGAAATACATGAAAAATAATTCTAATCTGTATTTTTCCACACCTGGAAAGACAAGGCCGTACTCTAGCACAAATAGAGTATTTACAGTAGATGAGAAAATGTTAAGAGATGAATAGAATAGATGTGGTTCTACATTTCATAATAGCAGAGTAATTTATTTCAGTATGTAGGTATTATTAAAAAGAACAATAATCTAGTTATCTATGTTTATTGTTTTACAAGCTTATTTAGGTAAATATATTGAAAAAAAAATAATAGTAATCTAGTACAGATAAAAGGATTATTATGTTAAGAAAATACCCTAGTAGATAAGATGTTGTGTTTACATACAATAGATTATTTTCTTTTATATTCAAGTTAAAATATGCTAGAGGTTAAACTGTGTTATGTTATAAATATATTCCTTCATGTTTATTTTATAACTATTTGCAAATGCAGTAAAAGAAACACAGTCAAGCTACTTTATTACATTCAGTTAAATAAAGAAATAAACTACAAATAATTAGTTTTATTTGTTAATATTATCAACTAAACTACGTTTAACAAATACCATAAAACAAGTAGAAATACATTACGGTATTTAAAATATAAATAACAAACTAAACTAAGTTACTGAATCTAGGTTTTTACTTTTCAAAGAACTGTGAGTAATTTCAACGTGTTAGCTTAAGTAAATAAAACAAAAGAATATGATAATAACTAGTATATAAATACATATCTATCTAAGTACAAAACTATTTTATATTTAGTAAATAGGTTATACCTATAAAGGTATTCTACAGGGTCGAAACCCTAAACTAAAATTATTATTACAATTAAAAATAATTAAGCTAAAATCCATTATTTTGGAACATTACATCAATAAGCAGCTAAATTTTTAAAGACTTTACAGTCCTTATAATAAATAAATAAACAGATATAATTTAAGAAATCTTAATATACACTGGTAATAATATTAACTTAAAAAATATTTTTTTACATATTTAAATAAATTAAAAGAATTATTTAAACAAGGGTTGCATTGAGGAAAACCCTAGCTCGTATTCCTGAGCAAACAAGCAGAATTTATAAATTACATCATCACTGAGTGACAATCCCAAAATATTAACAATAATCTATTACAAAAATACATTAAACAGTAAATTCTTTATTCATAGTCGAAAAGGGTAAACCCCTAAGTACATAGAGTCACAAAAATAGCATTACTGCAACCGAGGGCGAGCTTGAAGGAAATATTTAAAAAAAAAGCATTGTATTGCATTGACAGGCCGTAAGGCTAGACATTTATACTGAATACAACACCCAACTCACGGTCGGGACTAACCATCGACGAAGCGAGGGTTGTAAACATAATAGAACCCAATAATCTTTAAAAGGAAACTGCATAGCTAAAGATGAAGCTGGAAAAGCTTCCAAGATCAGGATTTCCATCAACAACCCGGTACAAGTAAGGCAAGAACCCAAACGATGAACGCAGGGCTTACCGAATTAGAGCCACGAAATTCGAAGACACCCAGCTTTGTCCTCTTCACGATTTGCAAGTCGATTCTTAAGTTCCTACAAACTAAACATTGTACTGTGTTAAATTTCAAAAAATAAAAACTCTTCTATAAAAATAAACCTAACTGCAAACCATTATTATGGTGAGCTTTCTATTCTGGCTTGAAAACTAAATATCACCTTAATAAGGAGAATGAATAGTCTAGTAGTGGGACTGTCACCAACAGCAAACGTGCCCACAAATCTCCAAACCCTGCGACAACGAAGGAGCACAACCAACAACAGCAAAGCCACAACTTCGCACAAGCAATGACATGCCACGAAAAAGGCAAGATGGAGTACAGGTAAGCGGCATGCCAAGTGAAAAAGAAAACAACAAACTCTTGTAGAGTAAAAACCCATAGTTACAAATAAATGACAACAAGACCGAACACCGGAGGCTACAACAACATTAAACTCAAGCATTGGAGCAAGGCAGAACAAAGAGAACACTCATGGCCACCATGAGACCTTGCAGAACAGCCCAAAGGCCAACATGAACATCGGAGGGAAATGATAGAGTGTTTAGGGTTACAAGAGTTATAAACTACCAATACTTGGCCAGGAGGTGACCATGTGCCCTCAAGAAAATCAAACCATGCATGGGTCGACTCAATAGTTCACCTGCGTTCCAATAATTCCAATTATTTACACAATGATTTAATATCAAACTTGGCATAAACTTTGATATATGCTCATATACATATCATTGCTAATCATAATCAATTATATTGTAATGTTGATATCACGAATTGGGCGTTTGTCAAACCATATTTTATCAACGTTAACCTTAGCAAAGTGTAGTAACCATTTGATATATGGAAAATTCCAAGTTGAATTGTTTAGAACCTTCAAACTAACTATAGATTTCTATGTTTATAAACATTGCAGTTTATGCATGTTTATAACCCTTTTAAAATCAACAATTCAAATGGTAATAAAATTATAAAGTTGGATAGCATAGTAAAATAATATATTCATAAATTCTTTTACAAAGTTCAAATTTCGTTTAGACTTACATAGACACTAGTTGCTTCTCAACTAGTCAATTGCTAGTAATTTACCATGATTATTTATTGGTAAAATAATATTGTGTTTATAGAAGATAACTGGAACTTATCATAGGATAAATGTTGATCATTATAGAAATATCTACCTTGAAAGTTGTTATAGACAGTAACTTAATGTAAGAAAGGCGTTATAGTAATAATGAAAATTATATGAAATAATCCTACTCAAGTCCATAATTATTGGAACAACATGGATTGACTTAGAGTTAAGAAGTAAAGGCAAACAGTTTTCCATGCAAAACGATGTAGTTGTTTTTACACTAATAAAACTTATAATATCAAGAATTTTTACATGGTATAAGTTTCCCTACAGAATGTAAATATCAATCAGCGTGATACTCAAGTAAATAATACGATAATGTATATGATACAATAGTACACGCAGTACGACATTGACGAGGAAGCTAATAACTTGTTAATGAGCAATTTAATTATACATATAAGTAATAGGTTGATACTTACTATACTAGTAGGTTAAAAAGGAAATCGAATTTTATATTCTATTGAGAATCTTACTATCAGTATTGATCAAAGCTCTTCCATGTATAAAAAACAATAGTACAATAAGTATAACATTGCAAGATATGCATATCAAAGTAGAAGTTACTATGAAACAAATATTACAAGTTTAGAAACACAGTAAGTATCTTTACTGTCGCTATGTTCGATAAATAAATTAACTCATTTTTTTGAACTTGGCTTACGAGAAAAACTGCAGAAAACAAACTACATTACCTCATGGAAGTTGCTTGGAATTTATCAGCTTATCTACTAAGCATTTTTAATTGCAAATATAAACACTTCTTGATACTTGATGAATTTAAAATGTTTACTTGTTCGACCATACCTGTAAACCTGTAAGAACCAGTGATCTTTCTGTGTTAGCATAAATGCTAAGTAATCCCAGGATTCAAAGTTAGATTCCACCTACTTGCCATAAAGAAGACTCATCAGTAAATTGAATTAAAACAATATGCAAGTAAACCTTATTTATGTTTGGAAAAGGAAACTGCTTAGTTAATGTAATTTGAAAATATGTAATACTAATTGTCAAACTGTTTCTTTTTCTGCTAACCTTAGCTGTTAGTAAACTGCAGTATCATCATTTAATGTTATCTCAAAATTTTAAATTTTTGTGAAAATTTGGGGTTTTGACACCATACATATACCAAAACTGAGTCAAGTTCGTATTTGGTTTAACAGCCTAATATATATGATTACAAACAGTTACAAATAACTACCTGTCGGTTTGGTCAACCGACACGACTTTATGCGGCCGACCTAATCTCCAATTAGTCGGCTATTCGACAAGTGGGCTCATCGACTAGCTCCTCCAACATCTCCCCCAAGAACAAAATATTTCTTCGCCCCGAAGAAACAGGGGAGGTACTCAACACTGGATTGTCTGAGGTGGTTACTTCTACTATGGTTTGTTTTCATGGATTGTGTAGTCGAATGGTTGGTCATTTCTGTACACATACTTCCACAATGGCTTCTGCTATAATGGCCAGTTGATGTTGAAACTCTGTCCAATTCTGTAGTACTTTCTAGATGTCGATAGTCAAGGTTGTGATACTTGACATAGTCGACATTTTCTCCTGGATGGAAAGATTTGTGAATATTTCCATGTCGGGTTCCATAAATTAATCCTTTTTTTCCGCTATATCCAGTAGTCTCTTCATCTGTGGGCAGATTCTGTCCAACTTGTCGAGGCTCGGTAGTGTTTGATGTACCCACTGGTGTGCTTGTTTCTCTAGTTTCTATAATTTGGCTATTTCCAATACAATCAGGTATTGTATTGTACTTCTAATTTTTTCTTCTATGCCTCACCTATTTTCTAGCACTTGGATCTACTCACAAGTCTGGGGAGTCTGCTGAAATACTTGTCCATAGTAGGTAAGCTAATCACACAGTACTTCTTCTGTGATGATAGAGTTTTCCAAGTGGTCCTACAGTACCTTGTGGGCTTCTGAGAATACTATATACTGATGTCTTAATAGTTTGGATGTCTCTTCTTTTTTATCTTCTTTTGTATTTTGTAGGTGTATTTATAGGGTCGACAACACACTTTCAAATAGTTGATATGCTTTTTACAGTGGCTTGTCAATGGCGGCCTCTATTGGTCCCGCTATTGCTGTTTGAATTAAACTCCTGCAATTTGACAAAAATTCAATTTTCTCTTGCGGTATGCTGTTGAGCTTCTCTCTTATAGTCTGGCTTCTTGTTGTTGCTTTTGTGGTGAGAGTTTCTAGGAGTTGACCCAACCCTCCATATCTTAGTTTTGTTGTGTTGACTGCAGTAGTTGATCCAAGTTGGATGAGGTGGATCAATGCCAGCCTTTGTTCTTTGTGGTTTTCTTTCTTCTTTTTGTCTTTTCTTTTTCTTTTGTGTCTATGTTGGTCTGTCTGTCGTTCTACTTGTGGTTCTGTTAGTGGTTTATTTCCCTGGGGCTGGTCTCTCGGCTACTAATATTCATTGGTTTGTGGAATTTCTAGTTGAGCTTCTTGGGTAGAATTTGCAACTCGGTGTGTATCTGGGGGAGTTGAAATAGGTGGTTTAGGGTTTGGAAAAGATTCTGGATTGGGAGGTGGTGATGGAGATGGTGAATGGTCTGGTGTAATTGGTGTAGTTGGGATATTTTCAGTCGACAATGGGTATTCGAATTCTGGTGATGAGTTGGCTGGGTCATCAAAGAGTAGTTTGTCGATCATCTGGTTGATTGCTAAAATATCTTCCTGGTTATCTTCTTCTGAGACTCTTACTGGTTCATTGGCCGGTAAGGGATGGGCGATATCTGATGGGGTAAATGATGAGGCAAGACTTGCAAAAATTTTAGATGTTTTGTCAAGGTTCCTCAAGAATAATGATTTGATACTTCCCACAGTTCTCGTTTTTTGAGGTATTTCGCTGATTTGTTGTGAGAGAGTCTAGCATGCTGAATTAGACTCGATTAATGGACATTTGGTGGCGATTTTCTAAGCAGAGGTGAATAATTCAAGGAGTTTTTCAATGAATGCCTGGAAGTCACCATCATTGTCGAATCATTCTTTTAGTGTCTCCAGCATAGCATTCTTACAAATGTTGACAATGCTTATGGTGGGTAGTTGTGGGGTATCTTCTTTTCTAATCTGGGTTTGTTGTAAAGGAAAGTATCCTATGGCTAGGGTTTAAGAGGCCATCAATGTAATGAGGTTGAAAGGTCGATGAAAATGGTTTTGTAAGTATATATAAACAAGATTTAGAGATTAGAATGGTTCATACCTTAGCCAAACGAAGGTTGATCCAAGCAGCCCTTCAATCCTCTTCTTGCTCATCTTGCTCCAAGAGACCTGCAAAATGAATTATACCTTCCTAAAACCATTATGACCACATATAAAACAATGATAATCAAATAAACATGAACTAATGATCTTACTAACATCATCATATGATCATAAACAAATATTCAATCACACATTGAACAATAATTTGGGAAGAAGAAGGACATCACATCTTTATTAATCTTGAAAAAAAGTACAAGTATACCTTCTCTTCAAGTTCGGCACCTCACAAAACCTTGATCTGGTTCTGTTGCTTCTCTTCTCCAAGGAACTCAACCTCCAAGCTCTGCAACACAAGGAGAAAGCTTCTAGGGCAAAGGCGTGGGAAAAGAGAGCTCCAAATCCTCCAGCATAACAATGCAAAGATTCAAGTCTCCTATCATGGACCTCCCTACCTCTATTTATATGATTAATGAAGAGTTAGGGTCGAAGACAAAGTAGTTATAACTGAAGGAGTCAATTGCATAACTACCCAAACTACCCAATATTCAAAATTCGTATTTTTTTGACATTTTCAAGAGGCATACGGGGGTTGCAGAGACAACAGTCGCGTACACGAGAAGGTATACACGGGTTAAAATGCAGAAATTCACGTATATATGGTGTACGTGACTATTATATATAGCAACTCGCGTACGTACGTGGGTTTTCCTTAAGGAAACCCGCATACACATCAAAAAACTCATTTTTAGGGTATTTCTGGGCAGTTTTAGACTTTGGTGTCTTCTGAAAAGTTTTATCTAATTGAAATATCTTTCCAATGGCGTAGAGATGAGGTCAAATGGAGTTACATAACTCAAGATCTGGGTCCTCCAAATTAGGTGTTTTTTCAGTTACTTTCAATGACTTTCATGAAGTGTTGTCATGGAAGTGTCGACATGCGACGAAATCATGGGAAAGTGGTCACAGGAAGAGATGTGTCATTTTGAGCTATAACAGATGCCCCCTAATGTATGAGGTTAGAGGGGAAGATGATAGCCTAAATGAATTATAAAGGAAACAACTTAGTATGGAGAGAGCAGAGAATCCAAGATCGAAATGCTCGAATGAAGGTACCTGAAAGAGAGATAAATGTCAAAAAAATAGATCTCTAGGACATACAAGTCCATATGCAAAAAATCACCATAAAAATATAGGCATATCCAACATATGTATAACTGATGAAACTATCATGGTCGCTCGACATGCAAAAAGGCGCCATATCAAATCTAAAGGAGTCATGGCTACAAGTCAACAAGGTGGATCCATACTCGACAATCGATCATAGCCACAAAAATACAAGGTGGATCTATGTCTTAGAAAAATGTCATATAAAATGTAACAAGGTCTTCCGCAACTTGGGAAATAGCAAAAAATGACGAAGCTACTGTCGGCCCAAGGTCTTCAATCCAAACCGCCCAAAAAGGTACGAATCCTAACCATGCAAATAAAGGAGTTGAAGTCGAACATGGAGGAAACCGTTTGATTACCGGTCAATGATGAGAACCATTAACAAACGTGAGGGAAACCACCATTAATGAAAATGGTCCCCAAGGTACCTAGTACATTCTAACAAGTGTGAATACAAGGACTTGAAGTTGAACACTTGAAGAATCTATCGAGTATGAGACATTAAGGTATTACAACTACCCAATAACAAGGGAAATTTCCACTGATGACTACAATTCCCAAGGTACTATTATAAAACTCTAAATCTCATCCCTAGAGCAAGATGTGTTGCAGTCGATAGGACGAGATCCGTTGGAAGGAAGGCATTAAGGCATCCTTCATCATCCAACATGAGTTAAGTCAAAGACTAATTGGATCTGGAATTGGTACTGAATTTCATGACAAGGACCACCGAAGACATGATGTAATGAACTGATACTAGGGAATGGCTGACACAAAAGGTCAAGGAAACTGCAGAATGGCGAACAAAGGTTTAATCCTTGAAGAGTGAGCATGACACAAAAGTGACTTAGGAAGCTTTTGACATGAACAGACCAACGACACAAATCTACAATGTAGGAGACATTGACAGATTCCCCATATAATTGGAAAAGAGACCAATTAGAGGAGTAAGAAACTCTGAATCAGGATAAGGTCAAAATACTAGGACCCAACTTTTGATACACTCAAAACTGGTGCTTTGTTCAAGGAAACAAGACTTGCTTCCATGATGTAAAAAACATGTGAATGAACTTCCCTTCCCCTCTTTCTTGTAAAGGTTTAATGAGTCCAAGAAAGCAAACTCGGGACCATCTTTATTTTTTTCAAGCTTGAAGAAAAGACAGAAGAATGCTTGATAAAGCACTGATTCATGGATTTGATGAGCCCAAACTAGTACATGCTCGACAGTGTTTTCATAGTATAGAGAGTCTGAAAACTCTAAAGAAGAATCTAGGGGGGTGCTTTTCCATACAATTTAGTCTCCTGAGGCCGAAATTTTTTAAAACAAACCACAGAAGAACTCTCTTAGCTTCTGAAGAAGTAAGATGCACCTTTTTCATACTTAGAAAGGTCCGAAAAAGGTTAAATTACCACCTACCCAACACTCCTTCAAAAGAAGCATATAGCCTGAGTTTTACGAGTGTGAAGGAAGGGAAGACCACTCGGAAAGATCCATTTGATTACGAGAAATGGGGCTTACAACAATAAACTCGATGCTTTTTTCTTTAGTTTTTAACGAGCATGACAAAGACATAAAGTACACTCGGAATATTTTTCATGTTTAGGTCCAGAGCACGAAAAAGAGAAAACTAAGCTCATACTGGGGGTTCCTTTTCCGTAAATTTAGTCCCTCGGGTCCGGAAAAGTGATAAACCTATGCTTGACAATACTCTTCTCAATACCGAAGAAAATAGAGTGTTCATTTCTCGTATTATTCCACATGGTCCGAGAAAGTGATAAGCTACCACTAATGTGGATGCCCATTCACATATTCTTAACGAGCCTGAATGGACAAGTTTACTTGGCAGTCAAGTCTATTTTGAAGAGTTAGACCTGGGCCTAAAGAAACTCAAAATCTTTCCCGTGAAGTTTTAACGAGTCTGGAAAAGTCAACTTGCAACCTCCTTATTGTTTTTAACGAGCTCGAAGGAGAGAAAAAATAATGCTCTAAATGCAAGGAGACAAGTGTCAGGGGATATCAAAACTAGTTCCAAGCGCGAGGAACAAACCTATGCATAATGCAAGGAACATGAGCAAGATAAAGACACTCGAAGAAGGTCTCCTTAAGGTAAAGGGTGTCAAGTTGCAAAGGAAAAATGATACAAGGGTTAGTGATGATGAGAACAAAGATGAGGGCTTATACAATGAGCTAACAGTGTGGAAGCTGGCATCATGCTCATAAGCACGAATAGGGCACATGCAAATGCAGTTACAACTTAAACAACAAGACAAGGCCAGTAAACAATTGTGAATCCAACTAAGAATCTTGTCTCTAAGAAACAACAGTATCAGGATCATATTCAGAAGAAAAGTTCTGATACAAGTCACTTTGGCCGAAACACATGCGACTTTGCTATCTTCTACAAAAGGTAAAGTCAAGGCAGAATGTTCCGAAGAAGATTCTATAGAACCAAGGCTCGAGGGTTTATAATCAGTAAGATAAACCTCAGAAGGATAACAAAAATCAACAAGGGATATAGAGTCTACAGGAACAAACTCAGTATCACAGGAGTTGAAAAATTCATAAGAAAAATCAAACTCATCAAGATCATTGACTTGTTGTTCAAAGGAAGAGTCAAAAGACTCAACAAGACCAACATAAGAAGAAAGGTCAGGATTACTAGGCAAATCAGGGTTAGACTTAGTCACAACTGAACCAACCTCCAAAAGAAGGTCAGAGTGTATCAAAGACTCTAGGAAGACTTCATCCAAAGGAAGGAGATCATCCAAGATAGGACACATGTCTAAACTTTCAAATGGATTGACAGAGTGGAGAGCAAGCTCCATAGTCTATATAGGATGACTCACATGGTCAACTACTGGGACCAAGTCCCAAGAAGGTAAGCATGGAAACAGAGGCTGCTTCTCAGTAGCAATTGAACGCAAACGACATGAGGCCACATAGCTCACATGTGGCAAGGTAGTGTCTATAGAAACACTGGGAATCGATAAAGGAAAGACCTGGTCTCTAGTTGGGTCAGGAGAAGGATCGATAAAATCCAACTGATCGATAGTGACAATTTCTTTGCCATGGTTAAAGTACATCACACAAAAAAATGTTGACATGACATCTTGCATGGCATATAAATAATCATGTCCAAGGAGCATATTGAAGTCCAAGGGGTCTTCTTTCACCATGAATTCAACTAAGACGGTCTTCCCACCCAAAGTAACAGGTGTTTGAGAAAGAATTCCCAAGGCTATACAAGTTCTTCTATCAAACGCCAGTAACTAACTAGCAGTCAACACAAGGCTGGGAAATCCCATGCCTCGCCAAGCACGAGCAAACAAAATACTAACTAGGGCTCCTTCATCAACAATACAACGAGCAATCGTGTATGATTCAAATTTGACCTTTATCTGAAAAGGTGCATCAGAAGGGAGGCGTGGCTCAACTAGGAAATCCTAATCAAAGGAAGCAATCTGAGAGCTTGGTGGGGGTTGATCCAAAGCAAGTTCAGTGCCCCCTTGTTCAGTAAGTTCTGAACTGACAGTGAAGAAAATGTGATTAGAAGACACTTCACTCTCCAAAGGAAGAGCGGGATTGATTGACAATGAAACCGATTCAACCACTTCGTGAAAGTCACTCTCTGAAGGGAGAGTGGGATTGACCAAATATCACATTGGTTCAATCACATCAGGATCACTCTCCGAAATATGGGTTGTGGATTGACCAAAGATGAGATTGATTCGACCACTTAATCAACCAAAGGTTGAGTAGGTTGTTGAGAAACTATAGGTTGTTTAGTAGAAGGAAATTCTTGAGTCTTGGACCACACTCTTCGCACCTTTGCGATAGCAGGGAACTGGTGAGTAAAATGATCTCCCTCACATAGCTTACAAGGGAACTTAAGTTTTCACTTCGAATGACCAATTTTATCAACGGTGTCAACATGACTAGTAGTGGATGACTGTTTTCTCTTAGCATGACTTACAGAGGCTGAGAGTTTGCCCCCAACATGAACTACAGAGGCTGGGTGACTGGGTCCAACCTGACTAAGAGAGGTTGGTTGTTGAAAAGCTTCAGAATGTTCAAAAATGGGATGACCATGAAACCAAACTCTTCGCACCTCTGCGATAGAAGGGCATTTATAAGTAAGGTGGTCTCCCTCACAAAGCTTACAAGGAAACTTGGGCTTGTGTTTTGAACGGGTATCCTTTTCAACAGTGTCAACATGACTCATAGTGGTTTATGGATTGTCTTCAACATGAACTATAGAGGCTGCAAGACTGCCCCCAGCATGACTTGCAGAGGCGGAGAGACTGAGTCCAACAAGACCTGTAGAGGTTCAACGAGCACTACCAGCATGAACAACATAGGTTGAATGGTTATGATCAACATGATTTGCAGCAGTTGAGTGTGTTCCCCCAACATGAACTTCAGAGTTTGTGTGGATGGATCCAACATGACTTGCATAGGTTTGATGGGGAGGGTCAACTTGAAAATCACAAGTTGAGTGACTGGATCCAACGTGGCCTGGAAAGGTTCGAAGCATCCCAACAGCATGAACACCAAAGGTTGGATGGTGAAGATCAACTTGACTTGCAAAGGTTGAGTGTTGAGATCCAACATGACCTGGAAAGGTTGGATAGGTGCCCCCAGCATGAACTTCAGAGGCTGGGTGGTGAATATCAACTTTACCTCCATAGGTTGAGTGCTTAGATCCAACATGACCTGTAGAGGTTGGATAGGTGACCCCAGCATGAACTGTAGAGGCTGGGTGATGAGGTTCAACTTGACTTGCAAAGGTTGAACCGGTGCCCCATTTATTATGTTCCTTCTTCCAATTCCTCCTTCTTTTACTCCTTTTAGACTGTCAGTCACTAGTATTAGTATTTTTCACCACATGAGGTAGAAGGAGGAGGAGAATCAACTACAGGTGAAGGGGAAGCAGTGTTTTGATAAACTTGATATAAGGAGCTTACTTGAGAAGCATGAGGAGCATTTAGAATGGTTGGAGTGGAAAAAAACCACACCGGTAACCCTAGGTTGAATCCAGGAAGATTCAGGGTGGCCATCAAGGGAACACCAACATTCCTCGTGAGAGGAATAGTACAAGGAGTTCCTAGCATGTGGATCTCTTGGTTAGTGTTCAAAGGGGTGCTAGCCATAGTTTCAAACAAGGAGACAAAGTCCGAGGTTGTTATAGCGGATTTCACCACACTAGGTGAATCACACATTGTATGGCCTTCCCCTATCCCGCTGCAGACTCATTAGCCCCTATGGAACACTTTTTGTCTTTTGATGTATCCTTGACCGTCCCTAAAAACATAAGAAAAGTGATAAACGCGGATTTTTCCCCGATAACCGCGTACATACGCGGATATTCCCTCTATAGTCGCGTACATCGGAATGTGTACATAATCCAAATCCTTTTTGGAACGTTCCTTGACTTGGATCCGACTCATATGACTCCTGGCCTTCCATATGCCTTGAGATCGCACGGATTCGACCTTTCAGTATCCCTTTGAAAAGATATATAAGGAACCCATTGAGACATTGAAAGCATAAGAGAGAATTGAGAGTAACGAAACTATAGTCCATTGTTGCCAGAACTTATGCTTGAGTCTGCATCCCTTTGTCCCTTGGAGCACTGTTGTGTTCTTCCCAAGCTTGCCCTTTGCTAGTGAGCTTGCTATCTGAGTGATGGAGGATTGAGGTGGTGGAGGCCCAAGTGGGGGATTCAGTTTCTTTGGTTTGCAGACGTGCCGTCAGAGGTTGTCACTTGTAATCTCTGATTCATATTAATAGAAATATATTTTCCTATCTAGTAATGTGTATTTGAATGAATATTGTATCCATTGGAATATGTCAAATGATTTTACATTATTGATTATGTATGCTAGAATAGATCTAACACCATGAAATATAGTATGCTTGTATTGTTTACTTATTGTTGAGGAAGTATTACATCAATTCAAGATGAAGATTGGAAAGCTCAACAGGGATCTACTTCAACCGTTCGGAATAAGGTACATGTTCGATTCTTTAGTGTTAGATATTTTCTTTCTATTGTATATTGGGAAAGATTGATTTTTGGAGTCTAGCTGTCTGTTTTGGTACCCCAAGCCATAGGAATTTCTCTCCGTAACAGAATTGGTGACTCCGCTGGGGAGTTCCTAGTAATTGTCCTTTGGGGGTTGATTTCTTGGCATTCAATGTATTTGAATCGCTCTCTCTCTCTTGTTTCTGTGTCGGGTATGGGGGCATGTATTCCTGGTAGAGCCTGATTTTTGTGAATTTAGTCTCATCCTGTCTATTTACCTTGTATTTGTGCATCTTTTTATTCCTGTACGCGGTTTTGTCACTTACAGTCGCGTATACACGCAGTTTCCCCTGGGATTTTTGCGTATACATGTGGGTTCACTGCGGACAGTCGCGTATACCTTGGTTTTTACCTTTTTGTGGAAGATAGTGGATTGCTGGGTGAATTCTTTTAGCTGCTGAGTTTCCTTTGGCACTGCCTGAGTCTGTTAATACCTCTGTTTCTGACCAGAAATGTTTTTTTAGCCTAAATTTTTTCTTTTAGGAAAGTTCTTGTCATGGCATCTTTGATTTTTTGTTTGAGATTAGTGCATTAGAGTCCTTTTACCTTAGTGCTTTGCTGG
Organism: Pseudotsuga menziesii; assembly: GCA_001517045.1. Taxonomy (NCBI): domain Eukaryota; kingdom Viridiplantae; phylum Streptophyta; class Pinopsida; order Pinales; family Pinaceae; genus Pseudotsuga; species Pseudotsuga menziesii. The sequence continues at coordinate 338,553 of LPNX010809632.1, read as the reverse complement.
AATGATGTTTATGTGTGCTTGCAGAGTCTGAGGTGGGTAGAATCATTCTTTTGCTTTTTGTATCTCTTTATTTTCAAAAAATCCAAAAACATTTGCTTATCATCATGCATTGCATTTTGCATTTTGCATTGTACTTGCACTAGATCTAGATTTGCTATGGAGTAATAGTTAGGACTTCATATAGGGAAATTTGCATTCAGCATTTGAAGAAGAAATTGTGCATTACATGTAGTACGCATACCCTTTTTTCATGGACACAATGCATTTGCATTGATTGTTAGGTGTGCATTTTTCTTCTTGTTGCGTCATAACACCATTAGTTGCACGACCATATCCTATTTTTGAGTAATAAAGCCAACTAAAATCAACGCTAATTAAAATGAATTACACTCTTTTCTTTTCTAGGGTGCACCAACAAGCTTAGGTTTTAGGATCTTGGAATAGTTCATTGTAAGTCAATTCTCCAAGATCACTAAACAACAACAACTAGGTGTTTGTCCAGGGAGTGTGTGAAATCCTTGGTATAACCGGCGTTCTCAGGAAGCTCCTCTCAAAAGGGAGTCAAGCACTAGGCAGTGTGAGCGGTTTTTGATTGGGATAATCCCTGGTCGATAACTATGTAGCACCGGCAATATAGCCAGGATTGTATTCGTATCTGGGGGCTCTTTCGGGAGTTTCGGGCTTTGCTACCTTGCCCATACAGTTAATCCCTCCTGCGACTGTGCGCTTGAGCGTTGATTATATTGAGGTGACCTTAGTGACCTTACTTAGGATATCAAGGGGGTACGTGTAGAGGTTATTCTACATGTGTCCCGGCCAGGTTGGGGTTGGACAGCACAGTCACTTTACGCGTTGAAGCTGAGGACCACAATAATTGGTTTTGAACCTCCGCTTGTGGTGACAAGGGCCTCTCAAGCCTCTCCTAGGCGAGAAATACCGGCCACATTCGAAAGCTCACTTATCCAGCCCTTGTTTGATTGCATTTGTCTTTAGATTTTATTAGTGATTGCTCTGTGCACACTAGTTGGCCTAGGGTTGACATAAATAGAGAGTCTTTGCTATTTTTTGAGTCATTGTGGAGTCGGGTGTGGTTTCGCACTGTTCTCATCGTTTAGCAGGACTTCCGCCTTCTACTTCTACTCCTCCTTTGGGAGAGGGACCTAGACAGTCCAGGCAGACCATGTCACACATTGATTCACACACCATGGGAGATCATTCAGAGGATACATCTGAGCCACCTCCTCCCATTCGCATTGACAGTGGGGAATTCACACCTACTTATGACCCTTCACCCGACCTAATTGAGTTAGGACCTGTGATTTCAGAGATAGGAACCATGCATGATAGACCTAGTCACTCTAGGGTTGACCCCTCATTGACACATTACCGGTATGGAATGTCGGAAGACGCCGAGACTCACTTTGAACCTGCCAGTACTAGCTATGGTAGTTATGCTACGATTGGTTTTCCTATGCACGATTTGACATTTCATGTTGAATCCGATTTTGAGCCTAGCACTATGCCTGGGGGAAATCCCATACCTTACCTTGCGGAGAGGTTTGGGAGTACTAGTCACATTGCACCTTCCATCCCAGTGGTGGAAGCTCCATCTTATATACCTCCTAGGTCTAGAGTTAGTGATTTGATAGGGATACCAGGTCTCAGACGAGTGACGATAGGCACCAGTACATATCTTCTTACAGAGATTCTTGCGTCCTCGCTTCCGAGTTCTTCAAATGTAAACCCTCCACCTTACGCACGTGGTCCTTCGAGTCGGCACGTAGCTACGAGTCAGATTCGTACTGCGATTACTAGACCAATTGTGTCTCAAGCCTACATACCACCCGTGGTTTGAGGAGGTTATGTTCATGTTTCTAGAGGTCAGATTGCTACTTCCACGACATATATCCCTACTTCCGGTATGTATATTCCTACTTCCGGAATGTATATCCCTACCTATGGAGTGTCTCATGGGACATCGCAAGCGATGACCTATGGACCCCATTATGGGACGCAGTATGGACATGTCTCTTCACCTTATGGAGGCGGGTATTCACAACCTGCGTACTCTCCTAATATTCAAGGTCCACCTCATTATGGTACTTCCACGCCACCCTATACGGGTCATATAGGAGGAGGTCACTATGGACAAGTTCATGATGGTAATCAATCCTATATGAACCAGGGAGCGGTCCATAGACCTCATCATCATAGGCTCCCTTTCCTCACAACACTCAATCTACCTGACTTATCGAGACTTACGAACGATCCTGTGGCTCATGACCCGGCTTGGCCGGCTGTCCCTACCAAGCTTCCTTCGGACATACCTAAGTTCGAAGGAAACCCAGGAGAGGATCCAAGTGAACACGTTACGAAATTCCACCTATGGTGCTCTTCCAATTCATTGCATCAGGACTCAATCTGTTTAAGACTATTTCAACGCACCCTTACAGGGCCTGCGGTGAAATGGTATATAGAGTTACCTAGGGGTGCCTTTACTTTGTTCGATGACCTTGCGATGACTTTCCTTAATCACTTCTAGCTACCAGTGCGCTATGATGTTGGTACTGAACTCTTTTCGACATTTCAGCAAGATAAAGCCACCCATATTTCTGATCATATTTAGGAGTGGCGTAGACGGAAGAGATTAATTAAAGCCTTTATACCGCCGGAGTTCCTCCTTGAGTGGTTCCTCAAATATTTATTTCCATATATAGCAAAGGATGTTTCCACATCCAGAGTGCAGAATGAGGAACAAGCCATCTTTAGGGTGCAGGAACTAGACTTGATCTATGCTCAGTCTGGTTTGTTATATGAGATTATACCTAATGCTCCTCGATCTAGTTTCGATCCCAAGGTCAAACCTGGACCACATGCTGACGGCATTGTGGGTTGTGCAAGTAAGAAACCTACAGGTTCGGTTGTGAAACAAGTTTCTCAGTTGTCAATCAACCAATCTACCTCGGGACAAGCTACGGCTTCGTCTCAGCCTGCCCAAACGACGAATGTAATTGCTGTGCAATCGTCCAACCAGAAGGGTAACCAACAACCCGGACGAAATAGAAAAAAGGGTAAAAACAATAATAATAAAAAGGGTGGGAATAAGAATGAGAATGCCAATAATAATGAAAAGAACGGTTAAAATGCTGGGGGGGACAAGCAGAATAAATGTAAGGTTAACTTTCCTTGCAAGCTATGTAAGGACGATCACCTCACTTACTTGTGCCCTAGAATGGATGAAGCTTCGAAGTTCATAGCACAGGGCCCAGCTGTGTTAACGAACCCTTTACTGCATAACGAGAATATGAACTCGAAGTCCCATGATCAATCTAGTGATGAAGATCCAGCTGAAACTAGTGGTCGTGGGTGCATTAATATGGTCCGTGCCGTGAAAGTTGTGACGCATACGAAAGATTATACTTCGTCACAACCCAACCCAGGCAAAGAACCTGATCCACCAGGAACCCCTTTGCGCATTGAGAAACCTGCGGATAAACCTGAGGCTATACCTCGCATTCCTAAGGGGGTACTTAAGCGTTTGGGTCATAACCCAAATGCCCAAGCCGCCCAGAATTATTCAGTTATCGAGGACTTGGGCCATACTCCTTGTGCGATGTCTGCATTGGAAGTGCTTCAGAGTTGTTCGTCGCAAAGGAAGGCTTTGCTTTCCGCTCTTGGTGTGAATGGTGATGATTCTTCCTCAGTGATCAAATTTGAAACCACAGGACATCAGCCTCGCTTTCCCTACTATGTGTCCCTTTTGGTGCATGTAGAATGTCTTAATATGATCGTCAAGCGTACTGTGATTGACGAGGGCGCTGCTGCTTCTGTGATGTCTTTTTCTTGTTGTAAGGGTCTCGGTTCTCCTAAGTTGTCAAAATATACGACCATGTTAACTGCTTTTTATGGGAGATCGTTTAGGCCGCATGGTATCCTTCCTTCCCTTAAAGTCCATTTAGGAGGGAAGACCGTTGCGATAGAGGTTGAGGTCGTTGATGCACCCTTTGACTACAATCTCTTACTGGGAAGGAACTGGATGTATAGTATGCAAGCCATTGCGTCTTTCGTGTTTCGCGTTGTATGCTTTCCTCATAATGGCAATATTGTAACGATTGATCAAATGGCATTCAAGAATCTGCCTGTTACTGCATCTTCAGAAGCTTCAGTTCTGAAAGTTGAACATTCCCAGCCAGCAACTGGGAGTGTGGGTGTAGGCATGTATCCATCCCTCATGGGAACCTTTAGTTGTCCTGCACCTGTCCTCATGATAGGATCTAGTTTCGATGGTGCTTTGACGTCTACGAGATCGGTGCCTTTTCGCACAAGTCATATGGGAGATCCTTGGATTCTTCCTTCACCAAGTTCTTCGAGTGAGGCCATTGAGATGAGCGTGTTGTTGCCTGTAGTCATGATAGCTTACCAAGATAATATCCAATCTGCTGCAGAGCCTTGTTCTTCCTCTTCACGGACGGAGGAGGAAGACCCCTATGTGCTGCCGGCATGGGCAGTACAGTATTCTCATGCCCATGACTGCCTTGATACGGTTTTCCCTTCAGATGAAGTGATTATTGAGGCTATGTCGGGAGTTGAGCCACCATGGGAGGAACTTCATCATAGATCATACTTCCTTCCAGAGCTTGACCTTTTCGAGAATGAGGATTATAGGGAAATTCTTAGTCAGAAACCTGGTAGACCCATGGTTCCATTAAGCTCTCCTGGTCAGATGGCTGGTGGAAACATGGCAAACATATCGTCAACTATTCCTATAAACATTTCTCGCAATCTTGGTACAATTGAGAATGTCTACATTAGGGCAGATTGTTCCCAAGATGAGATTCGAGAGTATACTGAGCTGTTCAAGGAATTTCGTGATACTTTTTCTTGGTCTTACGATGAGATGCTAGGGATTGACCCTCGGATTGTCGAACATGAGATTAAGACTTACCCCAACGCTAAGCCTATTCGACAGCGTTTACGTGCGGTGAATCCTAGGAAAGCACCCGCCATAAAGGCAGAGATAGAGAAGCTATTGAAAGCTGGTTTCATCTATCCTGTTCCCTTGACAGAGTGGGTTTCAAACCCCATTCTGGTGTTTAAGAAGCAGGGAGCGATCCGTATATGCACTTATTTCCATGATTTAAATCGTGCATGTCCTAAGGATAACTTCCCCACACTGTTTATAGATCATATTTTGGATGAGTGTGCAGGTAGTGAGGTGTTCTCCTTTATGGACGGCTTTTCCAGGTATAATCAGATCCAAATTAAACCCGAGGACCAACACAAGACCGCATTTATTTGTCCTTGGGGAACATTTGCGTATCGGAAAATGCCTTTTGGCCTTAAAAATGCCGGAGCTACGTTTCAGCGGGCGATGACCTTGATCTTCCACGATCTCAAGTCTATTATTGAAGTATTTTTGGATGACCTCGCTGCTCATTCTCGCATGAGGATGTGTCATTCTTATCACTTGAGATTGGTGTTCGAAAGATGCCGGCACTATGATGTTATATTAAACCCTCATAAGTGCATCTTTTGCGTGAAGTCAGGTCATTTGTTAGGATTTATCGTTTCGAAAGAGGGTATAAGAGTCAACCCTTTGAAGGTTGAGGCAATACTTCAGTTGTCTCCCCCGTGAAATATTCGTCATCTTCAGTCTTTGCAAGGCATGGCAAAATTCTTACGAAGATTTGTTGTCAACTTTGCCAATTTGACTAGAGGTTTCATGCGTCTCCTGAATAAGGATACTCCCTTTGAATGGGATGAGCGAGCCCAGGAGTCCTTCGATGCACTTAAGTGAGCCCTAGCATCGGCCCTGGTGATTAGTCCTCCGGATTATAGCCGTGATTTCCTATTTTATGTGGCCGCGTCTTTAGAGATGATTGGTATGGTTTTGGTTCAGGAGGATGAGGAGCTCCAGGAGCATGTCATATATTATCTGAGCTGAAACCTTATTGACGCAGAGATTCGGTATTCTCATGTCGAGAAGATTGCCTTAGCTACCATACATGCGGTGCAGCATTTGAGACATTATATTATCCTTCGCCAGACCTTGGTTGTGGCCCATGTCAATCCGTTTCAATTCGTCCTCACACGTAGGATGATTGGGGGAAAGTATAATAAATGGATTGTCATCCTGAAAGAGTTTGATCTCGAATTTGTTTCGGCAAAATCGAAGAAATATTTAATCTTTGCAAAGCTCATATTGGATTTTCCGAGCGAGGCCGAGGAGTTGGTATGTGAAGATACGTTCGTTGATGAACACATTTTCTTAATCTCAACGGCTGACCCATGGTATGGGGATATCATAGTATATCTACAAACACAGAAGACCCCTACTCACCTCTCGCGAGATGAACGATGAATATTACGTCACGTCTCCAAGAACTACCTCATAGTGGACACTACTTTGTACCGCCGTGGAGTAGATTCCCTTTTACGACGTTGTTTAACTCATGATGAGGCTGAGGTAGTGCTTAATGATTGCCACGGAGGGGCGTGTGGTGGTCATTTATCTGGGCTTTCTACAGCTCAAAATATTTTGAGAGCGGGTTATTTCTAGCCGTCAATCTTCAAGGATTGTATTGAAGCGGTCAAGAGGTGCCACCCTTGCCAGGTGTTTGCATGTAATATGCGCTCGAAGCCTGCCCCGTTACACCCTATTATCACCGCCGGTCCCTTCACCAAATGGGGGTTTGATTTTATGGATTGCAACCCAGCTTCGGCTGGGGGGCACCATCATATCATAGTGGCTATTGATTACTTCATGAAATGGGCTGAGGCAATGCCTACAGTAAAATCCGACGGTGAGACAGCCGCTCACTTCGTATTCAACCAAATCATTACTCGGTTTGGGATTTCGAGAGAGCTTGTCACTGACCATGGCTCGCACTTTCAGAACCATATGATGGAAGAGTTGGCATCCAAGTTAGGGTATAAGCAAGAGCACTCCTCTTCTTACTATCCTCAAGCGAATGGACAGGTTGAAGCAGTGAATAAATCACTTAAGTCCATTCTCCAACGAACCATCGCACAAAGCAAGACGAATTGGCATATTATGTTATACCCTGCTTTGTGGGCATATCGAACCATGGTTAATATTGCCACTGGTTTTTCTCCATATTAGCTTGTGCATGGAGTGGAGTCGATATTGCCGGTTGAATGCGAGATTCCTTCGTTGAAGTTAGCCGTGGAACTCTTACTAGACACTTCACCTTTGGAGGAGCGTTTGGTTCACCTTGAGCAACTCGATGAGCAGCGTAGAGATGCCTTGGTGACTCTAGAGGTTAATAAGCATCGTGTAAAGGCCCAATACGATAAGTCTTTCCATCCGAGAGTGTTTAGTGAGGGAGACTTGGTCCTTTTGTGGGATCAATCGAAAGAACCCTTGGGGGCAAGGAAGTTCAATCCAATGTGGCATGGTCCTTACGTGGTCAAGCGTGTGTTAGAGAAGGGTGCCTACGAGTTAGTGGATTATGAAGGGACGGCCTTGGTGGAGCCTAGAAATGGGCTCTATCTCAAAAAATACTATGCATGATCTTTAGCCAAGGCTGCTTGTTGTATATTATTGTACAGCTTTTTTGCATAGTTAGGTCTTGTTTATCGTGATCGGGTTTGTGATTAGTTTCTATTTCTTGTGGCAGATGTCAATGGAATATTCCACCTACATAGGATTCACGGATGGTGCAAGCCGTCACACTCAGCACTCAGCCTCAGCTGCTTGGGTGATTTATACTCCTATGGGTCAAGTACTGTCTTCAGGAGGTGTATGTCTACGGCCATCTTCCAATAATGTTGTTGAATATAGTGTCGTTATCGAGCTTCTATGGGATGCCATTTCGCATGGTGTTCTCTCTCTTGAGGTACGTCTTGATTCAGAGTTAGTAGTGTCACAGCTCAATGGTTTGTACCATGTTAGAGATCCGATGTTATTGAGGAGATTCTTACGTGTGAGATTGTTAGAACGACAATTTGAGAGTATAACATATATACATATTCCAAGAAATTATAATCAAGTTGCTGACTCATATGCTAACTACGTGTTAGATTGGCATTTGTTTCATTCATCATAAATTAATAATAAACACAATTTTTACACATGTAAATAAATAAACCGATCACCATAAAACTTTTTTATATCAAAAACGTGGTAATACATAGTGTCATAATACAAAATTGGGGCTTTGAAAGCCACCATCATATACATGGTAGTACAAAATAGATACACTCCCAGGTGTCTAGTCCTGTGGAGGTGGAGGAGGGTTGTGATCATGATATGTCACTACGGCTCTAGCTAGCTGCCGGAATAAACGCACCCATGCACGTGGTACACCCACCACCTATCTTTGCATAGCCTCAGGAAAGTCCTCAACTTGTGCCATGGGAACCCTATGAGTCAATCGCACGAAGTTGGTATGGATGTTTTGGATCGTTCGCTCCGCATCCACACCGGTGATATCGTCTCCTCTTCCCCTCCGTCTATGATGTGGGAAGCCCTCTGGTTGCCGTGGTCCCACATCTGCACATGAATGGTAGATGTCATTATGTATTGTCACCCAAAAACATGTCTTTTTTATTCCATATAATCAAGAAAACACAAAAAAATTAAATACTTCAAAAATTTTAAAAAGAGTGAGGGTCGAGATTCGTTACCTATGTCTCCATATGCTGATCCTGGTGGCAATGGCATGTCTGGATCCCCCCGGAAATCTATCCCTGCATAGGGGTAGTCATCTATAGCAACAATCTATCGTCGCCACCATGGAAAAAAGTCACCTGGATAAGGGTTGGCCACCCTACCACCCCCTAGTCTACGCATCGCATCTGCCCAACGTCGTTGGGCCGGATCTCGAACCCCGTGGAGAGGAACATCCACTCTAGGGCTCAATCCTGGAACACGCTCGAAGAAAAACGTGCTCAAAATTCTATTGAACCCGAAGTTTTGTATCCTACCTGCCTTACACTCACTGAGCTGATGTTTCATGTTGCTCAGTAGTGAAGTACTCTAGTTGTAGATGGTCGGTGTCATACACTCCACCGCATAGAACATCAGTGGCCGAGAGGCCTGATGGAGTGATGTTAAGCCTGCTATCTTGCCCAGCGTCAGTAGTATGGCCTTTAGGCCCAGCACCTGTATAGCGTTGGTGGGAACTTGGCTCCCCACCTTCTCAGTATCTCGGTAGCAGTACACAACTATGTACTCATCGATAGTAATCCCATGACCTGCCCCACCTCAGGAACGAAGGTTCACCATCTCCCCTCGTCTACATAGACCTGTGATAAAATAGATATCCTCCACCTCAATGGTGAGGGACATACCGTCTATCCAGAAGGACTCTGAGTCTGGATCCCAATAGTCTACCAGCATCTGTAGCAGTCCTGGTTTGGCCCTCAAGCCCCCTAGGCACCAAAACTTGTAGAGTCTGCATCTTCTTAGAGCTTCTTGAGCCATTATGTCGGCCCTTACTGCTTCCTCTACTTCACCATGCTCGCGTTCTCGCCACTCTAGCACCATCCTGCATGAGAAATTGACCAAATGTCCATTAGATTCTTGTAAATCCACTTGCGCGGCGTCATACGCGACTGTTTTGCAAACAGTCGCGTATGTACGCGGTTTCTAGCCCCTTTTCCACGTATAGCCAGCCCTATATTCGGAAAAAGCTTCGATACCCACGTGGGCCGCAGTGCTCATGTAGAATTGGCCTTAACAACTTCATTTGACCATGAAAACTTGTAAAAATTGTAATGAAATGCAAGTTGAGAGCATGAGTAAATACCTGGAGGAAACGGTTGTGAATTTCGCCGACTGGATCTCCTAGAATTTGCAGTTGAAAATCAGAGCTCCAATGGGTAAAAGTTTCAAATGATTTCTATTTTTTACTATTTATTGAAAAATTTTCAAATATTTGAAAATTTTTACCCCCTTTCCTATAGTTTTGACCGTTTCTGACATAATCTGTGATGTAGAAGACCGTTTTCAGCGCCGTTTCAGCCTTCTGATTGACCCATTCGTACTAATCTCAGGTATAATGTCTACACTGGCATATAGGTTAGGTTCACCACCATTTTCATTTTGCATGACCTTATGACCATGTCACTATATCCTTAGGTACGAACCCACTCTATTATGTCACGGAACCTTCTTGCTGCTATAGAAGTGGCATGATATGAGTGGTAGAGCCTCACCTTACATGGGTACCCTAGTTAGCGCCTTATTTGCATTTGGTGCCCATGCCGATGTTTCTCCCTTTAGGGTGTGGGAGTCCGTTGTATAGTATTGCCATGACATTTAGCAAGAGCCTCATACTCCTCTTGATCTTATGCTGGCCATGATCCCCCGGACTCCCTTGTATCAAGTTGTGGATGCATTATCATGAGATTTGCCTGTCTTATTGAGCTTTATGCCGGCTCCCCTGACATTTCGTTTCAGCCATATAGCCCGAGCTTGTCTCATGTCTAGCCATGCAGAGCATTTCTTTATATCCTTCACAGCTTGATTCCCTTTTTACCGAGAGGGGATTTTCCCCCGAGTGTCGATATCCTACACATGTATCCTTGCATTGAGCATAGGTATGTTCCACTGCTTGGAACTAGTTTGTTTTTCCTCATGACACTCGTCTCCTCCTAGTTTGTAACTATAAAGCTAGTTTATTCTTTTTTCAAGCTTTTCAAATAACTGAAAAAGACCAAAAAAATCAAAAAACCAAAAATCCGGACAAGAAAAGATATTATCTTTGGCAGCTGTCGAGTTGTGTCGCCTTCGAACAGAGCACTGTATATCATATCCATTGGTTGGGTTATAGTTTGACTTTAGGAGCTGTACTCATTTATCTGAGTTTATCTCCACTAACTGGTTATGCTTCCAGTCCCTATCGAGCCTCTATTGATGCCTCCTGCGTCATAGAGATGTCCCAGTTTGTATATCGACTCTATGCTACCTTCATTCAGTCACCATACACCGTTATGCTCTTGTTCGAAGGAAGTTGAAACCTGAGTCGGCCATTCCTCAATTATCTTGACTTTGCATGTCGGCCATTCCCGGTACAGTTACTGGTTCGTGCACCTTATGATCGAGTCCTTCCACATTATACAGCCTTGCTGAGTACCTCGTGTTGGATGATGGTGGATTCCCTAATGCCCTCCT